>CAMOHE010047805.1:0-92257 GCA_946598075.1 Artocarpus hirsutus
TCATGTATGTATGAGCACAATCTCCGAAGCCATTCCTGTCCAATAAGCAGACAAGCAGGGACAAGAAAACATTCCCTAAAGCAGCACTAGCAAATTCGCACAAGGATTGGGAAGTGAAGAAATTAGTAAGCCCAACCCTTGAGGCTGTCACGTGGCATGTAACATCAATTTCAGTTTCACTCGTTAATACCACAAACGGAAGCACTAGTCTCTTGAATCACAAGCAACTCATATACATCTCAGTGAGTGATTTTTGACACGCATAGGAAGATATAACGCTTGTGGCTATGAGCAGACCATAGTTCACTTCCGCCCGATTGGGATTGCTTTTGCTTTTATTTTTAGTAGTAGAAAAAAAGACATCTTAATTAGTCCAGCCTTTTTAATTGGTGTTTAGATGGTATATCAAGAAGAGCTTTTTTTATTTCAAAAGAACTACTAAATTTATTTGGTTAAATAAGTAAAAAAAAAAAAAGCTCTTTTCATATTGTTAAGGATACAAGGATATAAATGGAATTTATAACTTGTAATTGACAAATAGAAATAAAAAAGCTTTTTATAAACATCAAGGATGTGACTTGTTCTTGTTCCGAAAGAGGCTAAGCTAAAAACACAATCAATTTGTCTGCCCAAACACATTTAAAAGCAATTTTTGAGCTAAATAAGCCTTATGTTAAACCATTTTATATAGGGTCCGAGGATATAAAATAAAGCATGAAAAGAGAAAAAGTTAGAAGAATATTCTCTTCCGAAACTTAAGACATAATCTTGATTTTTTTTTTTTTTTTTTTTTTGCTCATAAGGACAGAGTGAAAAGGGCCGAAACACACATTTAGTTATAGCAAGCTCAAGGACCAAGACCACATGCGAGGCAACAATATTGGAGGGTTAGGAGCATCAATAAGATCCTAGCTTTAGGGCATGCATTTGGGAATACAGTTCAAATTAGAAATTGAAAGCAATTCAAATTTAATGAAAATGAAAACACTGCTGTAGCAATTCAAATTTGATGAAAAAACATTGTAGCAAACCTTATTTGAACCAAACTTTTTTGTTCGAATTGATGTTTTTAAACGTACTACTACTATTAATGTTGTTGTTTTGTTTAGCGTCTCTAGATCTTCTCTAGATCTGAGCACTTCACGAATTTCAAGTGCATCTTATAACCATCAAAAATGACATTTTTTTAGGGTTTTACACGTGACTCTCACTTGCACCCTCTTGATTTGTGAAGTTGGTGAGTCGAAAGATTTTTCATAAACCCTAGCCTTTGTTATCTTTTCCAAGAATAACGAGCTTTTAGGAACAGGATGAATACAGTGAAATATTAAGTAGAAGTGACTTTTACAATATAGAATCTCTAAAATAATTAAATTATTGCTGCCGTTGATCATTTGATCAACGACTACAATTAAAGGTGATGTGAGAGACTTGAATTTAAGAGAACATGAGTTCATATAAATAAAAATCAAATTGTTGAGAAAAGTTCATATATGATCGAGAGAGGATAAAAGGAGAAGCATGTCACTGCCATGCAATGAAAGGTGTATAGGAATTTATTGTTTTCTTGCTAAGAACAATTATTTTTGGTCTCCGTTTCTTTTTCTTTCTTTCTTTTTTTTTTTTCTGCGACCATGTTCGGTTGTAAAAACAAGCCCGGTCTATATATTTTAGCTAACAGAATTTGGTTGCAGTAGGTGACCTTTCATGATCAAATTATTTTTGGTCGTCAAAATCTGAATTACCCATTTAGCAGTGTTTTCAAAATAAGTGAAAATATTTCTTTTTAAAAAATAAGAATTTTTTAAGAATTGTGTTAATAGTTTTTTTGAAAATTTTATCTCAAAAAACTTACAAAAACACTTTCAATAACTCCCAAAGTAATATAAACGGTAATTTTTGTTGTAGTGAAAGGATGAGGTAAGTGAGAATAAAGTGGCTATGTATCGGTCAGATATCTAATTGCTTACTTCTAACGAACGATAAAATGGCCACTAATAACATGTCACATACTTTTTTTCTAAGGAAAAAACTTCTCTAAAAATTAATTCTTTAGTTGTCTAATTTTTCTTAAGTTATCTAATCTTGAGCCGGGTTCTGCTCAATATAGCTGCCCATGCTCATGCTTAATGGATAGACCCTTAATTGGATATTGAAAAACGACACGAATGAGAAAAAACGATGATAACTTCATAAGGACAAAAGGCTAGAAAGACGACTATGACATGTCAAACTACACACTAACATGAAATTAGCGACAGAAATAATGACGAAGAAAAGACAATAACTTGAAAACATTAGAAAGACAATGAAATTATAATGACATAAATTTAAAGATCACAACAATCGAAACCAGTAGAGCGAAAAAATACAATAACAGCAGTGAAATGTAAAAACGAAAAAAAAAACCCATGAACGACAATTAAATGCAAAACGACATCCGCCTCCAAAACGAAAATAACCAGTAAAAAAAAACAAATAATGAGATGTTGGAAACATTCATGTTAAAACGGCAAAAACATTGAAAATAGACAACAAAAACAAAAGCGACGTTGACAAAACATGGAAACCTGATAAACGATGAGACGATGTTCTTACGTCGTAAAAAACCATACAAATGGTTAATTACATATTTATACTTTTTAGTTTTTATTATTTTTTAAATTTTTTTATGTTTTTAGAACTTTTAAAACGTATGTTTGAAAACCTATTTAAGGATAGTTGTATTATTTCGTTCAATTTTTTTATTTGTAAGAATGAAATTGAAATAACTACTTAAAATTCAGATGATATTTTTATAATTTAAGAAAATTTAAAAAATAGTTAAAACGGTGAGGTAAAGTTATGTAATCGACGGAATGACCAACTTTCGAAAGAAAAGGACATGAAAAAACTACAATAATGTGAAAACGACAAAAAAAAAAGGAAGTAAACAACAGTGAAATGTCAACCGTCGTCAGCTCGAGTGATGGTCCGATCCGACAAACGACAATAACAATGAAATAAAAAAACATTAAATAACGACAACGCAACGCAAAACGGCAATAACATGAAAATAGACAAAAAGCATGGGAAACGGAAGATGATGAATGTAGTCGGAAATCTAGTTGAAATGGCACAATTAAAGCATAACACGGATAATGACAAACTTACAATGAATAGCAAACGACAAGAACCTGGAATTGATAAAAACGTAAAAACGACAATGAGAAGTGACCAAATTAACTCGGAAAACGACAAGAATACATTAAATAGCCAATGAAATGTAAACAGAGAAACTTGCTACTCCTTTCCACAGCTTTTGTTTATACTTTTAATGAGTACAAGAAGAGAAACAAAACCTGTATCTTTTAGTAAACGTTTAGAACTATAATTTTTAAAAAAGCATAAATAAGTTAAAATAGTTTTAAATTTTTTTAATATTATAAAAATAGGAGTATTTATGCTCAATGTGACCATTTTAAGATGAGGATTGAATTATACCACAGCTAAAAACTATTTAAGTGCTGCATTAAATGCCAAAATTGGTAAAAGTTTTTCTTTGCAAGGACTAAAATGCCCTAAAATAGTTAAAGCTATTCTTTTCCCCTTTCTTCCACAATGTCTTTCTTCCAAACTGTTAATGATAGGAGTGCATTCTAATTCTAGCATGATGATGTGGTTGTAGTATTTTCCACAAATATTTTTTTAGTGGCATAAATTAATTCAAGTCTTTAATTTATAGTATACTTGTAAAGACCTCATAAAAATATATATCATTAACATTATGGTATAAATTTCAAAGTCTATTTTCAGAAGTGCTTTACTTTTTTAAGAAGTCACATTTTATGGCTTTGATTGAAAACAATTTTAGAAAACCAAGCACTTTTGACATATCATCCAAACTCAAAAATAGCTTTTCAGGTCCGTTTGGTAAATGAATTCGAGTTATGGTGATTTGGATCTTTTTGATTTGAGTATTATGATTTAAATGATGATTCGAGTTAATATTTAGTTGTGAGAATTTTTAAAAATTTAAGTTAGGAACAAAATCCAAATGTGTGTTTGGTAACAAAAACTCAACTTTGGAATTACTTTAACCAGATTTACAATCCTTTTCTCTCTCTAAACTAGGATGGAACCTAATGAAAACCAACTCAACTCTTACTACCACCATCGCCAACCCCACCACTTTTACAACTAATAAAAAGGCATCCTTTGACCATTTAGAACAACATCAATGGCATTGCAAACCTAGAAGGATGACCTTTTTGGTCGAAATATCCTCAAACTAGTAAGGATGTTCTCAAGAACGTCAAGCATATAATTAATTAGAGTGGGCAAAGCTCTTGAACCAGTCTGCACTTTAGCACTTTTAAACCAATCGCCGCCGTTCCCAGCGTTTTGCCGACTAATGGACTCCTTATGACAAGCCACTCCGGCGATGGCTTGCATAAGTCTACCCTCACTCCGTGTCGTCCTCGACGGTGATGTTGCCATTGGAGCCGGCCAAGAGGAAGCGTGACCAGCCAAGAAAGTACGGCATGCCGGAGCAGGCCTTGGCTGCCAAAAAGGCCACCATGCCGTCGTTGAGCTGGCAGAGTTAGACTAAACAGTGACGTTTTGGATCGTTGTCGCCAACGGAAGTTGTTGCCGTCGTTGCTTTCTTGCAGAATCACCCATGGGAGTTGATGGTTTTATTGCAGAAGCAAAACCCATTCAACAGTTAAAAAAAAAAATCCTGGAGAATGAGATTGCACTGTAGCATATGGTTTGAGATCTCAAGAAAACAAGTCCAAGGTAAACTCTTAAAAATGGATTCATAGGTCTCAAAATAGGATCAGAAAGATTTGAAAATTTAGAGCATCAAACGGGTATTAAAAAAACTTAATGGACTCTGAATCACTTGAGTTCAAAGAGAATCCCAAACAAACAGGGCCTTGACTCAAAACACCGAAAACATTTTCTAAAAAGCCCTTTCAAAGAGGCCAAAAACATGAAAATGAGAATAAGAAGTATAACAAAATTAACTTAAAGAACGATGTCATCCTGATAAGTGAACAAAAACATAAATACAACCCCAATGAAATATAAAATAGAATCAACTTGGGGGTGTTTGTTTGAGGAGTTCAAGAGGTTTAAACTCAATTTTTAAGTTAAGAAGGTGTTCAGTTATAAAAATTAAGACCTTGTTTCAAAGCTTGACAAGATAAGCTAAGAATAAAAGTCCAAACTCAACAAAATCAACCCGCTATTGATTTTAAAATTCCAAACTCATCAAACTCAAAACTTAGATGTATTTTGACTCTTTTTTTTTTTTTTTTGTTATTCAAACATAATTTCAAATTTTATTCCATTTTCAAACTCAAAATCAATTATACATCTAAAAGTCAATTTAGATTTTAATTTCAAATCACACTTTTTAAATTTTTTATCTCAAATTTAAAAAGCCATTATAATTTAAACCCCTAAAATAAACCGAGCCTTCCTCAATGACAAAATCCTAAAAATCAAATGTAAAAGAACATCAACTGCATAAAGTCAACAACCTGCTAATTGCAAAAGGACAATAGCCTAAAATATTACGAATATAAAAAAAAGGATTCAAAATTTATAAACGACAAACAAATTGAACATCTTAATAGAATATCTTTCAATCGTGTGGTTTATTAGAATCAGCATCATTTTTATGTTTCCTAATAGAATAATATCTGCTTAATTAAGCTCAGCAAAATAAACTTCCTTTTGATCTCACTTTTGACCATCTCTACTGTGCTAAATAATTACAAAATAAAATCTTAAAACTTTTTGGCCAGACTTTGTGCCATGGAGAACGATTAAAACTGTTAAAAAAAAGTAATACTCGAAATATCAACTTTAATCACAATTTTATATTCACTCATGACTTATCATTAATTTACTAGTAGATATAGTTTATGATATGATAATCTTTTAAACATCTATTATATAGAAATATAACTACTCATAAGTTCATATTAGAGTTGTTATTCCTAGCCTCTTATATATATATGTGTGTGTGTATATATATATACACACACATATATATAAGAGGCTAGGAATAACAACTCTAATCTGAACTTGTGAGTATATAAGATGAATTTATCAATGATTCAATAAAGGATAAAAAAAACTGTATCAACTATGAAGAAACCTTGAACACATATATTTACTATTGTAAAAAATTGTATCAACTATGAAAAAACTTTTGTAACACTTTGTCTTTCGAACTTCAAAACATAACATTTGTTTTCCTTGAAATATAAACTGTTAACAAAAATGGTCATTCTGTTAGAATTTTAATAAAAAATTAACAAATGATTATAAAGTTAGAGATATTTTAGTAATTCTAATTATAAAAATATCCATAAAATTACACTTATAAAAAAAAAGCCTTTATTAATGACTAAAAACAAAAAAAAATAAATTAAAACCATTATACTATTGGAATCTTATTTTTTGATTTACTAAAATTGTCTTCAAAATTTTATTTTTTTATACCTAAAACATTTTTTAAAATTTTAAAAGTTATACATATTAATGGAATGAAAAGAATATAGCATATATATATTTAATATAACACAAAGTTTTTAAAAAGAAAAAACTTTGACAGTATTGATAAAACGTCTTTCATATTTTTAAAGTTTTTATTGATATTTATACCTTTTAAAATTTTAAAGTACTTTTTTGAATGTGAAAAAAGTTCAATAAAATTATAAAAAAAATTGATATATTGAAAAAAGAAGGATTTAGAAAATAGTTTGTTTTTAATTTTTTTTGTCTTTAATCACCAATAAAGACTATTTTTATTATAACTAATTTAATTTTTTATTTTTATAACTAAGATTACTCAAATACTCTTAATTTTAAAATTATTTATCAATTTATTGTTTAAATTCTAACAAAATTATTATTTTTGTTAACAGTTTATAGCGGGAGAAAATTTTTGTAATTAATCCAAATGAAAATATAGAGCAGGGGAATATTTGGTAGATCCTCGATTGACTATCATAGATTTTTCCCAACACTAACAGCTGTCGTAAGATCTATCACATGAGAGAAATGGCCTTCCACTGGAAAAGAACTTCAACGATAACATTCAATATTATAAAGATAAGAATTTTGGTATACATATAATTAGGTTGGTTATACACTATATATATAATGCAATTGCAGATTGGGGCATGTAATGTACAAAAACTCAACCATACAATTAAGAAACAAACAATCCAATTAGCTCAAATTGGGTCCCACCTCCTCAACGTACAAGTAAAACAAGGGTTAACTTGGCCCCACAAAACCATTAACTCCTTGAATTAGTGATACACTGGCCAACATCGTTGTCAGTCAAACTCGCAAACAAATCTTCAAAGCCCCAAAGCCCCCCAAAAGTGTCATCCCTTGCGTCACTCTCAATTCAGTCTCTCTCTCTCCCCTCTCTCTCTTTCTCTCTCTAAATGTTTATCTATTGCACATCTCAAGGGACCTAAAGCTTGCGGATCCGAGATCCTTATACGGGCCGGGTGAAACACCACAAATTTCATCACCATCCAAGATATTCTTCCTCTTCCGCCATTTCTTGTAAACGACAAACCCAATGAACCCCACAAGCACCAGAACGACACCAATCAATACGCCAACCAAAGCTCTAAGCACCCCCACTCTACTCTTATGTGCATCCTCCCTCACCTTAAAATACCCCACCTGGCTCTCATCCCCGACGCTCACCAGAGTCTGGATCGGATACACAACGGTGTAGCAAAAACCCGATGCATTATTATACACCGCACCCCAACAAGTACAATTGCTTTCACATATGCCCTCACACTCCTCCAAAGACGACGTCGTTTCATACCCCATCAACTCCTTGTATGGCAGCTCAACCCCTTTTCTCCTCAAAACCCAAAATCCTTTCCCCGCCACCACCCCACCGCAAAAGTCGCTGGAGCCGTCCGTCGCCGGAGAACACCCTCTACCGGAGACATACTCCGTCCGGTTATCAAGACAAAAACAACCGGACCCCGGCTTGCACAAACCGTACGAACCGCAGGGGCTAGGTAGCTCACAAGTCTCGCTAATAGCCTGATAAATCAAAACCCATTTCGACCCATCCCAATAATACCCTTCCAGATTCCCGTCCGGTTCTAACCCGACCCGGATAAGACCATTGACCGGTTTTTGAAAATTCGTAAAGGGTTGTACGTCGACCGGCGGTTCAGTCCCGGTTTGGTACATGCCCAAATACCCATCCGGTTCGACCCGGGCGTAGATCGGTCCTTTTCCTTCTACTATCTCCGCCTTGGCTTGCATAGCCGTGTGCTTCCAATATATCTGCTCGGATCCTCTCTTAAACGACAGTGCATATAATCCCATGAAGTTTTCCCCCAATCGCATCGAATAAAGCCCGTTCGACGAAACAAGCCCCATGGCATCCGTGAAATTCTGTCCCTCGACGAGGGTATTTCCGGGAAAGTCGAAACTCTGCCAAACGACATCTTGGGTGTGTTTTTGTATTTGGAGGTTGGAGTTGTTGAGGAGGATTATTTTGTCGCCGGGTTGGGAATTTGAGCTTGACCAAAGTATCCTTGAGTCAGGGGACGTAATGACGAGGCTGCCATTAGTGAAGGAGAGCTCGGTTTTGTCGGACCAGGGGATGAAACGAGTCGGCTCGGGTGCGGACCAGAGGGGGAAGGAGGAGGGGAGGTGGAGGACGGCGAGGGACAGGTAGGACTGGTTGGTACGGAGGAAGCCGAGGGAGAGGTTGCCGGTTGGGTCGTGGAGGAGCGGCAGAAACGACGCCGTTGAAGACGTGTCGGGTCGGCTTTTGAAGCCGAGGAGAAGCTCTTGGGTTTTGGATTCGGTGAGAGAGATTTTGATTATGAGTAGGAGGAGGAGGAGGAGATAAGTTGCACGTAACCGAGTCACCGAGTTGGATGAGTCTGTGATCATGTTGGAAGTGACAAGAGAGAAAGAGAGAAAGAGAGAGA
The DNA here is from genome assembly GCA_946598075.1 of Artocarpus hirsutus. Classification (NCBI taxonomy): domain Eukaryota; kingdom Viridiplantae; phylum Streptophyta; class Magnoliopsida; order Rosales; family Moraceae; genus Artocarpus; species Artocarpus hirsutus. The sequence goes on from CAMOHE010047805.1 coordinate 8,985, forward strand.
GAGAGAGGATAGAGAGTTGGAAGTAGCCGGGGGCAATGAGACAAAGGGAAAGCAGCGACTTGCATGTTACTATTTTGATTGTGATTATATACATACATATATATATATATATATGAGTGTAAAATAAAAGCAAATAATTGTGGGTTTTAAAATGGAAGAACCAACCATTATCATATAGTAAAATAATTGAACTAAGCTAGTGCGTACATGTATAATAATTGATTTAAAAATTGACACACAAGTATATTATTATGTTTCTTCTAAAAATATATGATAATTTTAATGAACTAACATGTATACATATAACGTGATTAGAAGTAAAATATAATATAGAAAGTTGGCTAATTAAAACAACTGCTATGTAAGTAAAATTAGCAAAATAACTTTTGTATCTTTATACTAAACTACTACGATTGTATGGAGGGTAAAAAGTAGTGTGTGTGGCGTCTTTCTTGTTATTTAATTCAAAGGATATGTGGTTCTTTTGGTTTTGAATTTTAGTGATTGGAAATGAAAGTTATGTTTGGAATAATTTAACGTAAGTGCGAGAAGATAAGAAGTATAAGTTGAAAAAAGTATCATGCGGATCACCGAAAGTGAATATATAAATGGAATATTATAGAAAGAAAGTCTTTCTGTTGTTGTCTGCTTATTACAGTATTGCTTAATATTAAAGAGATGCTTATAAAGACATATTGCTGTTATTGTCATTGCTACATAAGGGATATGATAAAATTTTTAGAAAGACTGGTATATTATAGATGTGTGTGTGTGTGTGTATGGACGGCACGTATACATGAAATGATAATGTTCGATGGAAAAACTTAGTTGGAATATCAGATAGCAGGCCAATTCCATTCAACATATTCTTCCTCTAAATGAATAAGAATATTTTGTGATTTAGTGATCTAGTTTGATGATGTGATCTATTCATATATGTATATAGTTTTCCATAATATTTACACATATGATCTCATTCAACAAAAATGCAGATTCAAATTAATTGTCCCACATGAAGTCACTACTTGTGTTGCACGGTTTTCTTCTTTTGGCTAAAAGTACTTACAACTTGCAGGTTGACTTCAGAATGTGAAATGAGCTCCAAGTTTCATGGAGCTATAAATAAAAGAACCCTTTTGTCAAAATTATTTATTTATTATTATTTTTTTTTTTTGTTGGGACTTTTATAGTGAAAAGATTTAACCAATTTCATTATACACTTATAACACATACTCGTATCAAAGAGCATCTAATTAACTATATCATGACATATTATTTAAAAGTTGGAAATGCTATTTTTTTAAAGAAAGTTTGAATAACTTTTTAATTGTTTTTTTTGTGTTTTAACAGTTGAGTCTATTAAATAATATTTATTTTAAGTGCTATTTAAGACATTAAAAATTAAATAAGTGATCTGAATCCTACTAATACAATCCTAAACTTGAATTAGTTTTTGACAGTAACCCAAATCTGAACTAGTTAACAAGATTATCTAATTACACTCTTTTTCTTTTGGAAACTAGCTTTAGAGTGGGAAAAGATACACACATAAATGAAATTAAGAGAAATGTAGATGTGTTAGTTGGGGTTAGGCTAGCGCTTTGAAGATAAAACAACATATATACGACAATCTATAAATGTATATCCCCACACTATATCCAACAGCCACAATCACAAGTCAAAGAATCCCGCTGATCCAATCCCAATGAACCATTCCCTTCTTGTTTTACTTTTATGACAATTTAAGGAAAAAATGTAGGAGGGTTGACTTTCAGAGCAGCAGACCAACTTGAGTGAAGGTGGTTGCCATCCATTTAATTGCCGTTTATAGTATACGCAACAATATGTAAGTCGTTTGACATTGAGATATTTATATTATTATCCAAATTCCAAGCCACTCTACTCCATACCTTTTCTTTTAAGAACCTTCACCTATTTATTTTGATGCCATTTTCCTCCTCCCTTTCTCATTGCTTTTTCAAGATTTTGACTTTGTATAGATTAACTCTTTAATTGTTTGTCGTTCTTTTTCTTCTCTAAGATTTGACTTCAACCCTATTTGAAGAGACTTACCTCCTCCAATTGATGTATATTGGCTCTGATCATAGGCTTTGACCTTGCATAATATTGTATATTGTATATTATTATTATTATTATTATTATTATTTTGTGTCTAAGTTTCCAGAACTTGATTTTCCTTGGCCTCTCTCTCCTCTCCATACACGTGCAAAGATTTTCTTTTTGAATAGTACATGTGCAAAGATTTAGATCATAGATTTTTATAGCTCGACATGCATTGGAGGATGTTAATTATATATGTTTATACCTATATATGTGTTGTCATGTACTCAAAATTGTGGCCTCAATATCGGATGACTAGAAAGGAGGACGCGAAAACCACTAGATCATCAAATAAAAAAAATAAAAAAAGGATCATGCTACACTAAATTGTTAAAATTCTTGTAATAAAAACAAATTCTCTCTATTTTTTTTCCATATTGTTTAATGTAGATTGGACATGATGTGGCAATTATGTTACACAAGTATAGCATCTTTTCTACAAGAGAGAGTTAAGAAGATTAGACAGAAGATTGATATATATATTGACATATGGTGCAAAAGTAGAAAAAAAAAAGGGGAGAGATGCTTCTATGGCAATGGAAATTTAAATCTTGTCTCCCTAATTCTAAAATTCACGGATTCTCTCGGATGCCGAAACATTTCTTGCACTTTTTTCTTTTTCTTTCTTTTTTTTTTTTTTTTTTTTTTTTACTTTTTTGGAATTTTGTGCACCTTTTCTTCTTTCTCTTTGCTCCTATTTTTTCATATTCTTGTCTTTTTTTATACATATTTGTTTTCTCCTCCTTATTTTTTTTTTTTGTTAACACGTTTAAGATAAGCTACAACAAAAGAAATTCAGTTTTTTTTTGCCTTTCTTTTTTAGGTCATCATGTCATTTCTTTTGGGACCTACTTAAAAGTGTTTTCAAGATAATTTTATTATGAGTATGAAAAATAAAAGGAAAAAACTGTGGTGGAGGCACTTTTATTCCTCACTTGTGGTGGGGGCATTTTTATTCCTCACTCATGGAGTGCACTTTTTGGACCATTGGATGGTGATTAAATGGATAATATCGAATAAACTCATAACTTAACAATAGGCATGGTTGTTGGGTATAATAAAAGAGAAATGATAAAAAATAATAATAATAATAAAACAGAGAAAAAAAAACCTCCATCTTACCACCTCCGAATACCCTCTCCGACGATGGCGTGACGGTGATGCCAAGCTGCATGACCTCTTTGTCATCGTCGACCGCCATGTCGCCTCCATGTCGCCTCCGGCATCAAGGCCTCTTGGCTTAAGTCCGCTCTTCGGGCAGAGCTCTTTGCCCAAGAGAAATTGCTAATTTTGCTTTTCTACATTTGTATTTTGGAATTTTATTAATTCGCTTATTGGTTTACCTTCTTCTCTTTTCTTCCATGAAAAACAAAAATCTGGCTACTTTGGTTTCATTCTTATGGCTCAGCTATGAAGTTAATAAGCATGGAAGGTCGCGGGTTTTGAAGGAGGTTGATAGCGTGGGGCTGGACTGGGCTTGCCGGGATCTGGGAGCCACGAAGGAGGGAGGCCGGGGGGACGGCGGCGATGGGTCAAAGGGGAAAGGGATGGGTCTGATTTGGAGATGGTGTGCAAAGAATGAAAGTTGTAATTGAGTGAGAAAAAAAAAATAATAAATGTTGTAATTGAGTATAAAATCATATATGGTAGGTTTTATTATAATTTGGTGTTTCATCATTTTCTACCACCAATGCAAATCAAAAGGATGCATTTAATCATCGGATCGTTCTTTGCAAATTGTTCTCCGCTCTAGACCTTTATAAAATAAAAATAAGAAATTTTTGAAAATGATGTTAGGATTATTTCTGAAATTATGTTTTGAATATAAAAAAATGAAATTGTATTTGATTATAGTTTTACCCCAAAGGACTCAATTCATTGCTCTTTTCATGGAACTTTGTTACATGTATAAGGAGCCGTTTTATTTCTCTATATATTTTTATCTTGTGCTGGCTGTTGTGCCATGCCGATCATTAATTATAGATTGAATATCTGAACATGCTGAAGGAGATTCACCCATCAGCCAACAACCAAAAAAAAAAAAAAAAACATAACATATATAAATAAATAAGAACAAAGAATGTTCTAAAAGTTGAATTCTCTGGATTTTTAGAGGTTGAAGAAGAAGAAGATGACTCTTGTTGCAGGGCAATAATTTATTTGTGTTTTCCCTTTTCTTTTTGTCTTTGATTTTCATATGCTTAGACCAAGACCGTCAAAAATCAGATTTAATTTTTCTCTTTTCTATGAATTTCTAACACCAAACTAAGAAAAATCTTTTATTTATTATTGTTGTTGTTGTTGTTGTTGGTGTGGGGGGAGGGGCGTTTGGGGACAAATTTTGAGAGAAAGGAAAGGGACGTGTATTCATCATGGAATTCTAGACAGTTCAATAACTTAAGGCTTGTTGTTTTGTGAAAGTATTTCCATGGCGGCTGGGGAAGGGAAGAAACGCTAATACTTCAAATTTTCCGGTGTAGAGTAGTGGTAGGGAATTGGGTCTTAGTATAGAGTAGTGGAGGGAATGGTACCTAGTCCTGAAGCAATTTTCAAAACGAAAACTTTTTCCATTCTCGTAGAATTATAACCCGCTACTTATAAAATTATAGATCTTAATTTATTATACAGTGTATTTTTTAATCTCGATCTTATTATTTTATTAATAACAAGGTTATAATTCTATAAAGCTAAATAAGCTTTTGCTCGCTCAAAATAGAGAGCCTATTAGCAGCTCTTGTTAAAAAATACTGCTCATCTAGTGAAGTAGCATGAAAGATATTTAGTTGTTCAGTTAATCTTAATGGTCCAAAGCAAAGTGAAGTTTTGATTCTCCAAACTCTGCCTGACGTACTCTAGACGTAGTTATCGTTATTTTATCGATTAAGATCTTGTTACATTAGTTTAACGGTCTAAATATTAGATTTTAACCTCTAAACTTTATGCAAATTACCTATAATGTAGGAAAGATAGATGTGATACCTGTTATTTTTCTAACGAGTATAATTATGACTAAATTAATTATTAGTGTGTCAATTAAAATTTTGTAAAATTTTGTTTCATTTAAAATCTAATCTATATTATTTACTATACCTATTTTCAATTTTTCTACACCTATTAGTATATTTCCTAAAATGTCCTTGGAACTTCTAAATTGTTTCAAAAATATCATTTAGTGTTATATGCTCTAAAGTCTCTGAAAGAGACTAAAAATTTGATACCTGCGCCTATTCCCTTGTCTTCTCCTCCTTTCTGTTTCTGCTTCTCTTATGTCAACTCTCTCTCTCTCATTTCCCTCTTCTCCTTTTTCTTTGTTTGCTATAAGATCAAAGAGCATAAATCAAGGTAATCAAGAGAAAGATCCGAAGTTATTTTCTTAGATCTTCCATAATCATAAAACAATAACCAAGGATTTTGCAAGCAAAATCATCATTTTCTTCAAGCTTAAGGTGAGATTTTCTAAACTAAAACTTTCATTTAAATTTGTGTTTTAACATAAAAATTATCATACATATGTTTTTTATGTTTGTGGATAATTATACAAGGTTTTTGAAGATTGACATATGTAGATTTTTGTTTAAAATGAGTTTTTGAGTTAGTTTTGAAAAGTTTTGATTTTTGGTTTAGATTTGTATGTTGAGCATGAAAATTTTGAAAAAAATGATCTACATATATTTAAATATGATATTCCATAGTTTATGTGCATCTTTTATGTCTTGTTCAAAAATGAAAAATTGGGTTTTCTTGAATTGCTCTGTCGGCATACTAGACTTGTCAATTAGCAGGCAAGACTAGTCGGTAGGTTCGACAGGCCGACCCTTTCAACCTGGAAGACTGAACCCTACCAAACCGATAGGTCGAACCTTGTAGATTGATAGGCCGGCAGAGGGTCTAAAATGTATAGTTTAATCGGCAAGCCAGAAGTAACTGATCAGCAGGCCAATCGTCTAGTCCAAACTCATATGTTTTTTGTTGTTTTGTGTTACAAAATATTCCAAGGATCTCATATTAATGATTATGGCATACTAACAAAAATAGTTAGTAAATTTGTATGATTATAGAGTTGGATTTAATTTAAAGTATGGTTATTTTATACGTCTTAAGATAATGACTTACTTGGAGTTTACGTGTTGAACCTAGTTTCGTGAGCTAGAAGTTATTAGCAGATAATTTGTCAAAAGGTAGGGATTCTATTACTCATATTTTATGAGGTTTTATGAAATTAAAATTGGTGCTTTGCATTGCAAGATATATTTTATGTTGAATTGTTATAATATGAATATCATTGATAATACAGTAATGTAAACTCGTCTTGTAATGTAAAATGAGGTTAAACTGATTTGACATATGTTGATATAAATTAAGAAGCATGATTTAGAAATATTGACTCTAAACATAACTAAAGGTTGTGAGAGGAATGGTAAAACGTGAAGAATGTGGCGGTTACATTCATAGACACAAATATCCTAAAAGGTAAATAGGGGAGGTGATGACGCTTTCTTGAGTCAAAAGTCTCAGAACGCACTGTACAGAAATCAACTTGATGAAGAATTGGGGTTTATTGTCCCCTCACCCGACACTCTTGAAATGATTGATAACGTAGTTAAACGTGCCCATTTGGATTTTGTTAAGTAGAGTGATGCCATACACCATTGCATTGTGAATACCTAAGAACATTGGTTGATCATGATATATGTATATATGTATATCTAAGAAACTTGGTAATGATTAACATAAGATATCTACGAAACATGATCATAATAAACTACTTAAGATGAATAATGTTATTGAATAACTAACTATGCAGGTGTTAATGTGGTAAATAATAAAAACCTATAGGTGAGTAATTGTTTTTCCGTTTGAGCATGCTGTCGTATATTTTTCTATATTTTCATCTTTCTAGGACTCACAACGTGTGAGGTGGCTACAAAAAAAAAAAGTTAAGGAAGCTATGTAATTGTATTCACTTGGAATTGCTTCGTGTGTTAAGATCATGATTTCTACAATCTATGACTTTGTTAAGATCATGATATAAGCATCATATGTTACAAGCTATATATTTTCATCTTTCTAGGACTCACATCATGATATAAGCATCATATGTTACAATCTATGACTTTGTTAAGAAGAGGTTGGAATGATGATGATGATAGTGTTATATTATTAAATTAAAAGTGATACATTAAATTATGGTTTATTTGTTGTTTATATTTTTATTTTTATTTTTATTTTTATTTGAGAGTTTTCATTTAAGTCTTGGGTAAATTTTTTTAAGTTTTATTTTTATTTTTTGTTCTTTATTTAATTTATTAAAAACTGCTAAGTCTTACTTAGAGCGTTACAATGAAAGATCTAACTTGAGATGTCTGCATTTGAATGAACATTTCAGAAATTGAAGTACTTTCAACGTGATAACATATACAAATATAAAACAAAGCATATAATATTTTGTATTGTTGCCCTCGAATAATTTAGTTAGACATAAAATGAAAGTTCTTTTCGTTGGTTTTATGTGCAAGGAATGAAAATGATGTTTATATATGTTGCCATGGTCACTCAAAGTTTGAATTTGTTCGAGTTTTATTCAATCTTTTTCAAGTTCTAATTCTACATTAAGCTATTTAACTGGACACACTCATGATGTCAAACGTTTATTTTAGTCAAAAAATAAAAAAAAAAAGTTAAAAAAAAAGAAATCAAAATCTTCTCATGTATCGGTATATATACGAGATAATCTAGTTAAATCCAAACCATCCTTTATACTATCAAAGATAATAAACATTTTTTTAATGATTGTTTTTTCTCCATTCAGTGTAAATTTCTCGAAAGTTAAAGAAAGGTTGCTTGACTAGATTGGGATTGACTTATGCTCCGTTGGTAAGAAGGAAAGAAAACTAGAGAGAAGAGAAAACTATAAAGGAAAGAAAACTGTAGGAAAAAGACAGATTTTAATATTCCCTTTGCTTGTTTAGTATGTGAAGATAGAAGGAAAATAATTTTATCTTCTCATGTTTGGTATTACGAGAAAAACCAAAGAAATAGAAAAATTACTATTAATATATTACTATTTTGTCCAAATGTTATTTAGCTATTTCCTTAATTTGGTGCCTAAATTTTTTGTGAAAATTTTAATGGAAAAGAAGAACAAATTGGTAACTTCATTTTCTTTGCATTGTTGTCAAACTTTTTCCCCATAAAATCTATCTATATTTGAAGATATCAATTTTAGTGGAACCCACATGTCGTTTCTTTCATCAATTTTTTCTTTTCATTCTAATTTCTTTTATACCAAACGCCATATTATATCAATTTACGTCCCAAAATCCTTCTAATGTTTTCTTTTCCTCCACTTTTTACTCATACCAATCAAAGCATTAATGTATATATTACTTGAGTAGTTGTAAGTACAATCTAGTCATAAATTCACAGACTCTACTAATAGTGAAAAGTTTAAATTCATCCGCTCTAAGTTCAAATATATATACATATATATTACTTTTTTGTTGAGTTTGTGTATTACTTAAAACGTGATATACTAACTTAGGCAGAGTTGAGATATATTACTAACCGCGTCGCGTATTACTTGTTTCCCGTTAGTTTTGAAGACACTTGAACCATTAACTATTTCTCGGAAGTTTAATGCCCCGTTTAGTAAGAAGAGGAGAAAATAAAAGGAAAAAGAAAACTATGAAGAAAAAAATTGTATGCAAAGAAAAAAATTTTGATTTTTCCTTTACTTGTTTGGATGTGAATGTGAAAAGAAAGTGATTTTATTTTCTCTTGTTTGGTATTATAAGAAAAATTAAAGGAATAGAAAAACTATTATTAATATAATTATTATTTTGCTTAAATATTATTTAGCTATTTTCTTAATTTGGCACACAATTTTTTTTTTTTTTAGAATTTTGATGGAAAATAACAAATTGATAACTTTTCTTTCTTTGTATTGTTGTCAAACTTTTACCTCATAAAATCTATCCATATTTAAAGAAATCAATTTTGATGAGACCTACATATCATTTCTTCTACCTATTTTTTCTTTCCATTCTAATTTTTTTTCCTACCAAACATCCTACCATATTAATTTCCATCTCAAAATCCCTCTAATATTTCCCATGAGCATAAGAAAAAGTAAGAATGATAAAGGCAAGTGTTCTTGGCTTTGGTGTTTTACAAAATCCCACATTGACTACTTACAAAAGAAACGAGCAGTACAGCTAGTTATAAAAGGCAGGCTGAACGGTTAACAAGTCATACCTTTCTCGGCCTTTTGGCTAAGATCAAGTGTAGTATCTGTTCTTATCAGTTTAATATCTGATACGTGGGCCATTGGCCCACATGATATTAAATTAATTTTTTTAAGGGGGAGGGCCCACCACAGTAGCTTGCTACCGGGGTCCTCGAGCGTCGCCCATGCGTTGCACTACAGCACGGGCCTGGCGCGCCCCACCTAAACCAGTACCAAGATTATATATTTGGGCTCGAATTCAGCCCATTAAGTAAGAATTTAGCCCATTAAGTCATGCATTGTCTTTTTTGTTCGCTAATCGATTAGATTATTGGGTTATTTAATAGGGATCAATAACCAGAATAAAATGATGCCCCAAAAAAAAAAAGAACAAAATGAACAGATAAAATTTTGAGGAAGAAAAATAATTAATAAAAGTAGAAGAGAAAGAGACTGAAAAGTACTATAATAAGTAGAATAAAAATTGAGGGTAAGAAAATGAAAAGAAATATAAAAGAGGGACTTAAAAATAAAATAAAGGGGACATTAATTAAAACGAAATGTTCTGGCCGAGTTTCGGAGGTGTGCCTCACTATAAATTAGATTCGATTTAGATTAATTCTACACGGAACTGCATAGAAGTCCATTAAAAATCCGTGAATATTTTGCCAATTTATTGATGATAATAGATCTTTTTTTGAAATGAATAAAATTATTAAATACTAATATTTATGTCTTGTATCCCGACCACTTTCAAAAAAAAAAAAAGTATCCTACTAAGTGACTTTAGTCATCGTTTTTGTTTAGTTAATTGAAACCGATCAAATTTAGACATATCCACACAAAAACAAAAAAACAAAAAAAAAAAAAAACAAAATTATACTCAATATAAAAATCTATAGTAAAACTCTCCATGGCATAGATTCATGCGACAAATATTGTCTGTTTCTTATCATTATCTTACGTTTTTAAATGAAATAGATTATATCAAACCAAGTGCAAACACTTTCCTTTGCATATATATATATATATATATATATATATATGGCCTTGTTCTCAAAATCTTGTTTCAAATCCAATTTCAATTTTCTCAAAAAGTCAAAACTCATTTATTTTGAGCTGGAAATGAGGTTTGTTTAAGATATGCACCCTAGATATGTTCGATGAATTGATAGCATTTCCATTTTCTGCTTATAATCAATGGTGTACTATAGGTGACTATAACCAATGGCAAATCAAGGGTACTATGGATTATATAGGTGATTTGCCAGAACACCTATTGGTAATCAATAATGCTAATAGGTAATAAAAAACATATTTTGCTTCATGCAGTTGTTAGCACATCTTGAATGCATATTTTAAAGAACATTTTCTGCTTCGTGAAAGCTAAACTAGCTAGTTGGGATTAATTTCTAATCATCCTTACTGTTATATATTATCTTATAATTTTTAAACTTTCGTGGAAAATACATACCATAATAGAAGATGAAAGATCTAACCAAATATGTCCGTCTTTGACTGAATATTTCAAAATTTGAAATTCTTTCAAGTGAGAACACCTTGAAGCATACAGGTATTTTTTTTGTACGGTACAAAACATGGTATATAATATTTGTATTTTTACCTTTGAGTCATTTGTTTATACATAAGATGAAAGTTCTTTTCTTGTTGGTTTAAAAGGGAAAAAAAGAACAAGAACAATGAAAATTTCCTTTACTCGAAAAAAAGCTTTATTTCTAAGGGAAGCTTATGTGGATGCAAGGAATGGAAATGATGATTTATATGTTTGCTATGCTCACTCAAGGTATTAGGATTTCTTTTAATTTTATTCAATCTTTTTCAAGTTCTAATTCAAACATTTAACCAGAAACACATGATGCCAAATGTTTATTTAGCTTAAGGGGAAAAAAAGCAAAGTTAGAAAAGAAATCAAAATCTTCTCCTGTATTAGTGTGTATATGAGATAATGTCAATAATTGAAACCACGGTTCAAATCAAGTTTAAGGTTCAAATCAATTTTGAGATTCAAGCTAATTTTTTTATAGTGTTTTTACGTACAAAATTTAAGTCATTATAATATGTTTTGTTCTAACCATTAGTTCAAACTACGCTTCTAGATGCTTTTCAAACTGTCTATCATGTAATTAGAGACCGGAAACACTTTTTTTAACTGATTGTTTTGCCTCCATTAAGTTCATTTGTGGAGAGTTAAGAGAAGTTGCTTAAGCCAAATTAGTATATATTTTGATATATCTATATTACTTAATACTTGATATATCTAAACTTAGATTGACTTTGATATATATACATATATATATATATTTTATGTAATCAACGAAGTTCAAGGAAAAAAAAAGGTGACAGGCAAGAGTTCGTCCAATTATAGGTGTTTGAAAAATGTAGTTACAACTGAAACTTTTAAACTAAAAATTATAATATGTGAAAACTTTTTACGATAACAATCAAAAGTTTTAATTAAAACTGATTTAGTTAAATACACTATTAACTTTAGTGTTTTACAAAGTCCCACATCGACAACTTATGAAAAGAAAAGAAAGAACAACAGAGCTGGTTATAAGAGGCAGACTGCATAATGAACAAATCATACCTTTCTCGGCCTTTTGGCTAAGATCAAGTGTAGTATCTGTTCTTATCAGTTTAATATCTGATACGTGGGCTATTAGTCCACATGATATTAAATTAATTTTTTAAAGGGGAGGGCCACCACGGTAGCTTGCTACCGGGTCCTCTAGCGTCGCCCATGCGTTGCACTACAGCACGGGCCCGGCGCAGCCCACCCAAACAAGTAAAAACATAATGGACTTTGATTGAGCCCATCAAGTTAACACTTTAGGCTTTAATTGAGCCCATTTATTCAAACTTTAGCTCTTTTGCTAGCTTTCTTTATGTTAAGATTATTGGCTATTAATTTTTACTACACGAAACAGAGCAAAAAATGGGTAATTTTTTTGTTTGTTTCTTTGAGAGGATTAAACCCCAAAATTGACAAATAATATTAGTAAGAATAATTAATATTAGTAAATAATAAATAATGAAAGGAAAATTTTGTTTATCAGAATCTTGTGCTGTACGGAAATAGACATGTTATCGCAGTATTGGCAACATCCTGTATCTATTATAGCCAGTTTTCTATTGAAGTTTAAAACTATCTTCTTAGTCAGGACTACATTTTTACTCAAAACCATGTTGCCATTCACCCAATCATCAAAGTTATCTTCAATTTATAATTCATTTTGGTTATTATAGTATATTACGGTGAATAGTATAAAGTTTTTTCATTGAAAAGAAGAAGGGAATTTTGTTGAGAGCAGGATTTGAAATTCTTTTGAGTGATCTTTTATGTGGTTGCAAGGAATGGAAATGATGATTTTTATGTTGCTATGCTCACTCAAAGTTTTAGGATTTCTTCTAGTTTTAGTCAATGTTTTCAGGTTCTAATTCAACATTTAATCAGACACACATGATGCCAAATGTTTATTTAGCTTAAGGGGAAAAAAAATCAAAGTTAGAAAAGAAATCAAAATCTTCTCCTGCACTAGTGTGTAAACGAGATAATGTAAATAGTTTGAAACCATGATTCAAACCAAGCTTGATGTTTAAACCAATTTTGTTATGGTATTTTTATTTATCAAAATTTAAATAGCTACAGTATTTTAGTTATAATTATTAGTTTAAAGCGAGCTCCTAGATGCCTTCTAAAGCGTCATTCATGTTATTAGAGACAATAAACGCTTTTTAACTGATTGTTTTGCCTTCATTAAGTTCATTTATGGAGAGTTAAGAGAAGTTGCTTAAGCTATGTTAGTATATACTTTGAGATATCTAAAACTTAATACTTCATATATCTAACTTACATTGACTTGATATGTATATATATGTATGTGTGTGTGTTTGAATTTTACGTAATCAACTTCTTGAGTTTGGAAGTTCCAAGGAAAAATAAAAATGACAGGCAAGAGTTCATGCACTTATACTGTGTTTGAAAAATATGATTAGAACTGACTAAAAGTTTTAACATGTAAAAGTTTTACATTGTAACAATTAAAAATTTTGGTTAAAATTAATTTTGTCAAGCACCCTTTAACTTTAGTGTTTTAAAAAGTCCCACATTGACTAGTTACCAAAAAAAAAAAAAAAGCAGCAATGGAGCTGGTCATAAGAGGAGATTGAAAAATGAACAAATCATACCTTTCTTCGTCTTTTTGGCTAAGATCAAGTGTAGTATCTGTTCTTTATCAGTTTAATATCTGATACAGGGTCTATTGGCCCATATGATATTAAATAAAATTTTTAGGAGAGGGTCCAACTAGTAGCTTGCTACTAGAGCCCTAAGCTACTGAGGTGCCCTTAAGCGTTGCCTATGCGTTGCAGTATAGCACGGGCCTGGCGCACCCCCACAATGCTAGTATTAACATTTCGGGCATCAACATTTTGGGATTTAATTGAGCCTATTTAGTCAAACTTTAGCTTTTTTGTTTTTTTCTTATGCTTAGATTATTAGGTATTAATTTTTACTACACGAAATAGAGTAAAAATGGCTATTTTTTTGGAAGGATTAAAGCCCAAAATTGACAAATAATATTAATAAGAATAATTAACATTAGTGATAAGAAATAACGAAAGGAAAATTTTTTCAAGCTCGCCTATGGGTTGCAGTATAGCACGGGACTGGCGCACCCCACAAAACTAGCATTAACATTTTGGGCTTTGATTGAGCCCATTAAGGTAACATTTTGGGATTGTTTTGCTCTTTTTTATGTTTAGATTATTAGCTATTAATTTTTACTACACGAAATAGAGTAAAAATCGCTATTTTTTTGTTTTTTAAGGATTAAACCCAAAATTAACAAATAATATTAATAAGAATAATTAATATTAGTAATAAGAAATAATGAAAGGAAATTTTTTTATCAGAATATTGTGCTGTACGGAAATAGACATGTTGTCGTAATATTGGCAGCATTAATGCGTATTAGTCATTTTATTAACCAATGAGCTATTTAATTGAAAAATGTTTAGAGGCAGCACTTGGCCAATTAATACTTATTTTTTTATATATGATAAAAATACCTCTATCACAAAGGATAGAGGTTGTTATAAATAAATATAACCAATGTGCTATTTAATTGAAAAATGTTTAGAGGCAACACTTGGCCAATTTATGCCTATTTTTGATATATGATAAAAATACCACTATCACAAAGAATAGAGGTTATTATAAATAGAGGTTATTATAAATAAATACATGTTTTTTACTAAAAAAAAAGGGAGGTTATTATAAATAAATATATGTTTTTTTATGAAAAGAAATTTTTTATATGTTTTTTTATGAAAAGAAAAAGGGAGGTTATTATAAATAAATATATGTTTTTTTGTGAAAAAAAAAAAAGAAACTTTGTTGAGAGTGGGATTTGAACCCACGCCCTTTCGGACCAGAACCTTAATCTGGCGCCTTAGACCAACTCGGCCATCTCAACTTATGTTAATAATCTTAAATTTTTAATATATATAAAGTTTCACTTAATATTTCCATGCATATACAAAATAAACAAAAAATTTATAACAATTATGTGAACCATAGACTTTATAAAATGTGTTAAACATGATTAAATTTATTGTAATATTTTCTTATTTTAAAGTTCTAGTTCAATTTATGCCCTTAAAAAAATCGTGCTGCTCTCTTTGACAATTTTTCTACGAGTTAAGGCCCCATAGGAGATGTAAGAAAGGATGAAAACTTCAAAACTCAAATTATAACTCAGTTGTGTCTGTATCGGATGGTTGGGAATACTACAATATTTGATTCTATACAAGTCAAATAAACTTCTCTGGCTATAATTTCATTATGCCATGTCAATGTACAATTTGAATCATCAAGCAATAAATCTCCTACACATACATATGTAGAGCAACGAATTTCTTAATCAAGTATTTACTCAAGCACTTAAGTTTTCCGATCAAGAAGTTAGTAACTATATGATTGATTCAAGATTCGAGGCTAAAAATATGTTTAAACCAGTTTTATTATAATATTTTCTATCATAAAATATTTGAATCACTATAGTGTTTTCAAATGAAAATTTAAACCGCCGTCTAAATGACCATATAAGTTGATTCTTGGGCCCTTACATCCTTGTCATTGTTGTATGCTGTTCTCTTCAATGCTGGGGCAGAAAAATGCCATTAGCATAGCTATATGAAGTTTACGTACAATTTTAATCCCATGGAAATTAACAAAAAACGTTTCCGTCATTTTGAAAATTTCAAAATTGATATTCACACTAAATGGATTGCTGAAAAGACTGTGACAAGTTCATGCACTATACTTATAAACCAAACTGACTTTTTTTTTTTTTTTTTTAAGAATGTCATGCAACTGACGTTGGATTTAATTTAGAGAAGTTCACGCAATTATTTCATCGTTGCCTTACAATTCTTATAATAGAAAACACTACTTTATTTCATTGGTAAAGTATGATGTTTTAGCTATTGGTTTAAAATTTTAACAGTCTAATCTATGATCGTTTATATTAAAAATTTGTATTGTGTTATACAAAACTGTTTCTAGTTGTTGATCAAATCATTGAAAAATTAATCTGATGATTAAAACGTCTATGTTTTATCAATAGAGTAAAATTGCCTTGTCTATTATAAAAATTATATAAAAAAAAAGATCTAATCTAAAAGTTTAAGAATACACACTACTCGTGGAGGTCCCAAAAAAAAGAAAAAAGATCCAAAAGATGAAAGCAAAGCGAATTTGAAGTAGTGATTCTGTTTACCATTCCGGTTGCTAAAACTACAACCATAAATAAAATATCACATCCCATTAAGAAAATTAAAGCATATGACTTGGCCACTAAAGAATCAAAAGGACATGACAATATTTGACCTCTTTCTCAACTTCTATCAGTGGAATATAAACTATATATATATATATATATATATAGACATGTGTCAAAATAAAAATGGTCCAAAGTTTAAGTGAAGTACTGACAAAAATGATAAATTCTTTTATATTCAAAGACAAATAAACCCAACCTCAACTACAATACAGTTGACAACTTGGGTGCCCGGCCCTTCCTAGGAGCCCAAGTCTAGTTGATTAGCTGATTGTAATTTTTTTTTTTCATTTTTTTCTGGGACCAATTATACATCATTAAAAATATATATATGCAAAAATTCAGGACAATAATTTCTTTATATCTTGTCTTCTTTCAATATATAGTCAAGAAAGGGAATCTCTAGGTCCTCTGATGCCTTTTTAGTTTATAGGCTTAGAAGGCAATGACTTTAATTAACATGTTGGAGCAAGATCACGAGCCCTTGCATTGTATTTCCTAGTTTAGTAACATGAAGATTATCTTTCCACTTCTTACATCACTAATAGGTCATTTATTTCTTACATCACTAATATGTCATTTATAAACGTAGTTTAAACTAATTTTATTATTATTTTTTTTTTTACAAAATTTAAATTTGAAACTAATTTTAATTCAAACTCTTAGTTTGAAGTACGATCCCAAACAGCCTATTAATGGTTTTTTTTCTTAAATGACATTGTTTGTTTTACTTTTTTTTTTCTCAGGTTCTACATACAAACTATTAACGATGGTAATTAATACCTTTTTTTGGACATATGATGTGATAAATATATATGTTAAAAGGAATGGAATAGTAGATTTGTGAAACTTTTTGAAGTAGATAGCAGGTTGTGAAAATATTTATAGTAAATATCAGATTTACAAAAAAAATAACTTATTTATTTATAAAAAAGAATTACTTACATTGTAGACAAGGGGTAAATAAATTATACGTACCTTAAATCTATTGATTGTGTAAATAAGAATTATTTATATTATAATTAAGAGGATAAATAAATTATTTGGATCATAAAATTAATATTTATTACAAATATTTTCAAAACATGTTATTTGCTGCAACTAGTTTTGAAAAAGTGTTATTTGCCATAATTTTCCATAAATTATTTTCACATACCAACCTTATTTCAAAAGATGAGGCCTATTAAAAAGTGTTAAATATGTGAAGCCTAAAGATTGTCCTTATGCAGAATTAGCATGAGGATTGTTGTTAAGGTTTTAACGCTGGTATTTTTCTATTTCTATAGCTAGTTTACTTACGTTTGGGTCGTTGATTCAAGGGGTTAAGTTAGAAAGATAAATATATGAAGTTTGAACAATATGACCTTTCTTAAAATATTCTTCTTCATCACAGTGAAAAGTTATAACAACTAAAAGTGAATGTAGTTCTAACATTGAGAATGCATCACTATCATAAATCTTATGTACTCTTCTATTTTTATTTTTTATTTTGACATTTATTATTAGTTTTTAAGAGAGAATTGTATTCAACTAAACAAAATATAAGCAACAATGTAATGGACCATGTGGTACACGATACAAAGCTCTCAATTGAGACTGGATCCATTAGGAAAATCCAATAAAGCTTAGGTAGATAGCAGGTTGTGAAAATATTCATAGTAAATATTAGATTTACGAAATAAATAACTTATTTATTCATAAAAAAGAATTATTTACATTGTAGACAAGGGGTAAATAAATTATTTAAAACTTTTTGAAGCGGATTGCAGGTTGTAAAAATATTTGTAGTAAATATCAGATTTACAAATAAATAACTTACTTAATCATAAAAAAGAATTATTTATATAGTAAACAATGGGTAAATAAATTATTCGCACTTTAAATCTATTGACTGTGTAAATAAGAATTATTTACATTATAATTAAGAGGATAAATAAATTATTTGGATCATAAAATTAATATTTGTTACAAATATTTTCAAAACATGTTATTTGCTGCAACTAGTTTTGAAAAAGTGTTATTTGCAATAATTTTCCACAAATTATTTTCATATACCAACCTTATTTCAAAAGATGAGGCCTATTGAGAAGTATTAGGTATGTGAAGCCTAGTGATTGTCCTTATGCAGAATTAGCATGAGGATTGATGCTAAGGTGATAACGCTGGTATTTTCCAATTACTATATAGCTAGTTTACTTACGTTTGGGTCATTGATTCAAGGGGTAAAGTTAGAAAGATAAATATATGAAGTCTGAACAATGTGACTTTTCTTGAAATATTCTTCTTCATCACAGTGAAACGTTATGACAACTAAAAGTAAATGTAGTTCTAACATTGAGAATGAGTCACTATCATAAATCTTATGTGCTCTTCTTTTTTTTTTTTTTTTGGACGTTTATTATTAGTTTTTAAGAGAGAATTGTATTCAACTAAACAAAAAATATAAGCAACAATGTAATTGACCATGTGGTACACGATACAAAGCTCTCAATTGAGACTGGATCCATTAGTAAAATCCAATAAAGCTCAGGGAGAAAAATGTACACCGATACCCAACAATGGAAAAGTTTCTCTATACACCAATAATCGAGCATGCATAACACTAGTTTGGATAAGACCTCTACAATCGATAGAGTCCTCAAATCGATTGAAAGCCAATAACTTGTAGTATTATAGTCATCACCAACGCCAAAGAGTCCAGTGAAACCAAGACTCTATTAGAACACAAATTTGATAGGCTACAAGCAAACTCAAAAAGTGGGAAGACCACCTCCATTGTTACAAACTCGAAACAATAAAAAAATCTCAAAACCAAAAAAGTAAAAGGCAAAAACAACATCGTCAATATTCGATGCAACCATCTACTATAAAATAGAAATGAAATCCTTACAACACAGGAAGAACCATCAAAGATAATCCAATCCATGTCACCAAAAAGACCGAGAAACTTAGAGCCATAAAGAGCTTGAACCACATCTGATGGAGCACCACTATGTTGGTGCGTGAGTCTAACCACAAGGGTCGCAAAGCCACTGAAAAGATGATGCATCCAGAAAAGATGGTCGAAAAACCATCGACCCCCTTCTTCCACCTTACTAAAACCCAACCTCTCTGACTACGTGGTCATGTCTATCCCTAGATTCTTCACCGTGGAACTCAAAGTTACATCTCTAGGGTTGGAATTGGGATGACAGAGCGTCGCTACTGTGAGACGAAGGCACCAATAAAAAAAAAAAAAAAAACCTAGCACAACAAGATAGAGATAGAGAGATGACTTTTTTTTCCCAACAAATGCATATTTACCATTTTATTATTTTATTTTTTTGGCTGCTACCATTTTATTACAGTTGATTGTAAAAGATTAGTGCACGTAATAATAGGGGTAACCATTGGGCGGGTTGGGTGGATTTTTTGAAAATCTTCACCTAATCAAAGTTTAGGTGGATTGATTTAAATTTAACTCACTCAATCAACCTAAAGTTTAAAGCCAACCCACCCAATTAAAGTTTGGATGGGTTGGCCATGTTCAGTAATATATATATATATATAATCAAAACTAACAATTTAACCCAAAATAAATAAAAAATCTAAAATTCATAAGATATATGTCTTATAAAAGTCCAAAATTGTCTCAACAAGTTGAAACAAAATAAAGATAAAGGCTTTGCAA
The DNA here is from genome assembly GCA_946598075.1 of Artocarpus hirsutus. Classification (NCBI taxonomy): domain Eukaryota; kingdom Viridiplantae; phylum Streptophyta; class Magnoliopsida; order Rosales; family Moraceae; genus Artocarpus; species Artocarpus hirsutus. The sequence continues at coordinate 28,864 of CAMOHE010047805.1, forward strand.
TACAAATTTAGATAAAATACATTAACTCATAAACTAACAAATAAATCATTATAGAAACCAATACAACAAAAACAGTAAGAAACATCAACCAATATAGTGCATAATTGTCAATCTTTAATACCAAGCATCACCACTCAAACATATCTATATTTGTATTGCAAGATCCATCACGTGACATAAAACATGATAAGCTTCCATTTATTAATGTAAGCATAAACAAATAATACATGTTTTCTTTTTGTCAAAATACATTTGCTGACTTCTCACAGATGCATACAAGAGCATTTATCAAAAATAAAAATAAAAAGTAAAAAGAACCAAAATAATACACATCAAAATGTATTTTTTAATTTTGTGTATGTGTAATTTGTGTATTAAAACTATAAATATATACATGTAGTTCGTGTGGATTAGGGTTAATGTGAGTTGGAAAAATCCTAACCCAAAACCCAATGAAATCTCAGGTTAGGTTGGGTTGAATTACTCATTGGATTCGTCAAATTCGAGTTATCTCAAGTTGGATTGAGTGGGTTAATTGGATTCGTTAGGTTGTCAAATTTTTTGTTCACCCTTAATTCATAACAACAAGAATATATAACATGTCATATCTTATCATCATGTTTCTTAGCAGACAAAGGAAAGTATAAATTAAAAGTTGCTACATCACCGATTGTTCCCATTTTTGGAGGATAACACGCCACACATGCATGTTAAGTAGAATGTCAATTTCATAGAGTGAACAAAAACTGATAGAGTGTAAAATGGTCTGCAATCCTATTTAGCCTCGAGTTACAATCTCACTTCTAACAAAACAATAAGGCTCAATATAAAAAATACACTATATACTGAAGTACGACCTATAATTTTATAAATAATGAGATTTTAATCCTAAAATGATTTTTCGTCTGCATTATAGTTAATTTTTCTCAAAGTTAAAGGCATCGGGCTTAACTGTAAAAGAAAGAGACTCGAAAGCGGAGGTACTTTGAGAAAGGGACTTTTGGGAAAAAAATTTTGGGTCAATGGCCTTTTTTTTTTTTTCGACATCACAAAACTAGCTTTTTGGACATCAAAACAGTTTCAGTTTTTTTTTTTTGGACACCATATTTAGATTTCTCTCTTCGATACAGTCATTTTTCTCTTTTTTGTGAAAAAAATTGGAACAATTTTGATGCTTAGAAAAAATCTATTTTTTAATTTAAAAAATAAAAGGCCATTTGCTTAATTATTATTTTTTTTTTTGGGCTTTTTTCCGAATTCTTCCCTCGAAAGCGTACAGAATAAAAAAGAATTTATCTTTGTCAAATCCAAATTCGTGGAAATTAAGCCGATTAAGAGTCCAAATGGGAAACAGCTGTCTGCCATGGCCAGCCCACAGGTTGACTTGTTGACGCTTTGTAAACGTCCACCGTTGAATTTCTTTCTAGTTCTACATCCAACACTGCATCTGCAACTTGCAAGGACTTTGACGTGAAAAGAAAAATATTCCAGTTCCACAGGGAAGGAAAAAAAAAAAAAAGGATGAAACGTGAGGTTCCTTCCTTCCCTAATTCTGCAAGTTCCTTTTGTTTTGGCTAGAAGATTAAATTCCACCGTATGTGGTCCATGACGTGACAAACCCATAACCACAATAAGAATCTCTCTATCTCTCTCTCTCTCTCTGTCATATGATAATAATATGAATATATGATAGACACATATAGACTACTATGTTGTGGTCTGGTGCTTTTTACAACATGCATGATCAACATGATAAATTAACCATATCTCTTGTATTTTTAATGGACAAGTGGTCGGGAAACATGCAGGAAAGCCCTCCTTGCTTTTTTGGTGTAGGCTTTTTTTTATTGGCTAAAAACAAAAGTCTATATCGGACGACCGTCTTTAGTATTTTCCTTGACGTTACTAAAAGGGCTCTTCAGAAATTGATAAAAATGTTTGCCGAAGGGCGGCCCATCGACCTCTTTCTCTCAACTACTCTCAACTAAGAACATATCACCTCAACCTCATTGAATATGTTAATAGTAATACTATGTAAGAGCATATTCAAAAGCACTTTAAATCAAATACTAGTTAGTAACGCAAACTTTTATATCTACCCTACTCAATGGTTTTTGTGGTGAATTTATTTTTGTTTACCCATATAGCAATTGCCTAACTATACAAGTGGCACCAAAAAAAAATAAATAAAGAAATAAAGAAAAAGTAATCTCTTATTAACTTTCAAGAGCTGTCATTTATAGTGTGTGCATAAAATAAACAAACATCTCCAAATGGGAAATTGTACCCTCAGAGAAGTACTCATATACAACACATGACAAGGTGTGAGAAAAAGAGTACTATGTATTGGAGGAATCTGTTGTATTTTTTTTTAAGAGGTGAGAGCTGAGTCCTGAGAAGAATACCAATGCACATAGTTTTGGTAGGTGGGTAGGGTCCACATGTTTGACATTTGGTTGGAAAGTTGTGAGTGGGGGTTTTGGAGTTTTTTATATGTGAGTCAGTGAAGTCTTTCTTTGATCTTCTTATTTATACACTTACATGTCTCTTATTCCTCCTCTCTTCATAGTACTCATTCTCTTTCCTTAATCTTCCTTTGTCTTTCACCAACTAAAAAATAATTATAATTAACACAAAGATGAAGCTGAACTCTCAAGCGTTTCTCATCTTTTTCCTCTTTGCTTTTCTTCTTTGCCACCAATCAGAAGCTTGTTTCCTTGATGCTCAACATGGTATGTTATCTCTCTCTCTCTCTCTCTCTCTCTATATATATATATATAGACACACACACACACATATTATCTTTGAAATATGTATGTAAATGACATTAATATTAATTTTTGTTCATCAATAATATCCTTTTCATCATCATGTCATTCTTTACTTGAAATTTTTTTTCTAATTTTTTTCTTCCAAAATATGGTTAACAGTTGAAGAAAAGGTGGATCATGACGAGATTATACAACATGAAGGCTCATTTACAGGCATAAAAGATGATCTGTCAGACGTAAAGCCCCCCTCTCTCCTCTCTGTGTCTATACATATTATATTTGCATATATGTGCATGTGTATGTATATGTACATTATATATGTGTGTGTTTTTTATATGTATATGTATATGTATATATATGTGTGTGTGTATGTGTGTATGCATAACATCATGTATATATTAATTTTTTTTTATTTTTCTGTTATTTTTTTTTTATTTTCAGCTGATGGGATCCCGAGGAGAGGAATGCAATGAGGAAGACGAAGAATGCCTCAAGAGAAGGATGATTGCAGAGGCTCACTTGGATTACATTTACACCCAACACCATAAGCCATAAGCCATAAGCCTTGGATATCTACTATATATATATATATATATATATATATATATATTGCATAATAAAATATATGTATGTGGCATACTAGCTAAGAAGATAGCAGCGTGTGTGTGCAGCAATTTCTAGCAAAAATTTTGAAGGTTTTCTTTTATGTACATATGTATATATATATATATATACACACACACATATATGTTAGGGGAAAAAGACTAGTAAAAGAAAAAGCATGTAATTACTGTTGCATACAATTAGTGAAAAATATGTATAGGTGTCTTGTGACCTATCTATGAATTGCTGTCATTTTGACCTTTAAGTTCTTTATAGTTCTACTACTGCTGCATATAATTATAACTAGATAAAAAAAGAATTGAACTTGTAAACTAATTTTACATGTCACATGAGGCTCAAATTTGTTAAAAGAAATATATATATATATATATATTATGCAAGCCAATTTTAACTATTGGTGTATGTCAAAACAAAGGGAATTTATTTCTAGCAGAAATTTTGGTTATGTGAAACACCTCAAGGTGTACAAATCTATGGGTAATAAAATATTTAGGTACAAGAAGGGGACACTTTTGAGGCATGCAATCGTCTTTAGAGAGTTAGAAATTAGAATGTCAACCACAATCATCCATTTCCAAGTTTGTTGGAAACCAATTATACACTACTTATTACACTATGGTCTATAGGCCTTTTTTTTTTTTTTTTTTTGGCTAATAATTTTGTAGTATTTTCCCTTTATTGTTTTTGTCATACTTTTAACATTTGCTTTGGTATCCAAATAATGTCTACATATTTTTTTTATTACGGAAACGTTTTCAACATGCATTAAAAAGTACTTGATCTTGCTACAACAAACTTTGCCTAGCATGCGAAAAAGTTTTTTCTTTTTGGTTCTGTTTTGAAAAACCAGATTTAATTAAATGCATGGAAAAAATCAAATTCATTGCCGCTAGAGTTTTTCTCTCGTAAAAATGTTATTTTTTTTTTTTTACACCATTCATTTGCATTAAAATTAGCATCAAGAATAAATTCATGTGATTTAAAAAAAAAAAAAAACTTAGATCTGTATTTTCTTGCAACACAAGGTAAATTTCCATATCAACATCAAAAATAAGAGTGTGCTAGTTTTTGTAGGGCCTCTGCCGTGACAATCATTTTAGTTCAAACTCATTTCCAAACCGTTTACATACAACGGTATTTATGAACACATTTCACAAGAAAACGAACAATTTCTTAACATGAAGTCATTTGTTTATTCCGAATCTTACTTACAATTCAGAAATAAAATTGTCACAAGAATATGCCAATAATATTTTCGGGGTTATTGGAAGCACGAGACAATTAACATGCAACATAACGAGAAAAAAAGATCAATAAATAAGTTCAGAAAAAATAAAAAAAATCACAAACATAAAACGGCCGACAAAAGAGGAAATTCAAAGTACCATTGACATTAATGAATGGGCAAGTCTTAGTTATTGAATGTTCTCAAAAGCTGCAGAACAAGAAAGCCAAACATTTCATTATTGTCCAGTCACAAATTTCATCTCAGTATCCAAAAAAAAAAACATTGCAAGCAGACCATGCTCAACTAACAAAAGGCAACTAAACTGAGCGAATAGTAAAAGAACAAAAATAAAATTAGAGTCGTTGTAGTGATACAAGACGCATGCTAATTGCCAATTTGCCAAGAATTTAGGCGAAAACGGCATGTTCGGAAAGTGCTTTTCTCTCGTTTTGCTTGCATCAGATGCTGGTATCAAGCGTGATCGCTTCAGAAAGTGAAAAAGAACAAAGAAAAAGAACAAGGAAGAAGAACACAACAACCATGTTAGAGATATCTTTAAGATACGAACCATCTCGCTTCTGTGCGTTTAATATTTCCTTCTCGAACTATGAATTAAAACAAAAAAGATGCAGGGTAACCCAAAAAAAAAAAAAAAAAAAGAAAAAGGATCTAGAGCAAGAACAGGTGGCTAAAGCTCTCACCATCATTCCGAGGCACAACAAAAATTTAGCATCTAATGAACATGCATATTTAAACTACACAAGTAAACCTGGATTTCATCCACCGGATTCAATTGGACCAGCAATAGAAACTAGGAAGGTTGTTTTCTCCGCCTTGAAGCATTAAACATCCATTTCCTGCCTCAAAGATGAAAAACATATCATTCCGGTCCTGAATCATTTAATTCTAACGAGGTAAAGAACAACAACACTAAGAAACATTACCGTTTTAATCCTGCTGACCAGCCCCAAATCCTGGAGTGAACTTTCCGATATACAACTCGCATGTACAATGGGACCCTTTCGCGATCCCTCATTGTTACTTCCTATCTCACCAGTCGCTGATGGAATGATCATGTGCATTGCTCCCTTGAACATCCATTCCTCCCTTTCTTGACAATAGAAATCTTCAAAAATCTCACCACATAGAACACATACACATTGACTCTCATCTGCAGCAACCATCGGCTCTCCAGGCTTGTCCACTGATTTTGTAGACTCCGATCTTGATGGAATGCCTGCTACTCCATTAATCCAGTCTGCCGAGCAAGCATACCACATCCTGGATGGCTTGATAGAACCATTAGCATCTTGCTTCTTTAGATCATGCCACTCCAAGTGTCTATTTAGCTGTTCTCGAAGTTTAAGTCGAAGACCACATATGTTACACTGGTGTTCAAAGCCATCAAGAAGATCACTAACAACAGGTGCATGAAATTCCCGGATCACATCTGGCTTAAACTCAAAGCCTATGAGGTTATTTATTTCCAATTTGGTCGACTCGGGCAACAGGACGGAGCTATCGGCAGTAGGTTCTGAAATAGATGAATCATCTCTGGCAGATGAAGCAGTAGAACCTGAAACTAAAGACGCTGGCACAGAGCTGGGGCCAATGAAGCTTGGGCTCTTCTTTTGAGTTTCAGTAGGAATCACAGGTGGGATTTCTGGGGGTAACTCTTTCTTTGATGCGGATATCAAACCCCTTGCCACTAAAGAGCTCAAAAGGTTTGAAATTGGATCATGGACTTTATTTGCAACATTTGAAGCATTTTCTGATGCATTTCCCAAAGGAGACGACAAAGGTGGTGTACCACTTGGGAGTGGTGCCGGCTCTGTTTTCTTTAGGAAAATCTTTGAGGAAATTGACAAGCCATCATTGGAAGAATCACCTATTGAAGATGTTGACTCAACCTTCGACCCCAGGTTTGTATGAGTACCGGTTGGCAGGGGAGGCTGACCTCCCTGTGATGGCACTTGTGCAGAGTTCTGAAAGTCGAGGTTAGATAGGCTACTAGAGGTAATTGAACTGTTAGAAAGAATTCCAGACTTCATAACAGCAGCCAATAGACTACTTGTGCTTGAGTTGCCCAAGGTTTCTACGGAAAGAGCATTCAAGCGATCTAGTGCAGAACTACCTAATGTTGGTGGAGTTCCAGAATTTGAAGCCTGAGGTGGAGGAAGGCCCTGAATTTGACCCAACGGTTTAGAGTCTGTAGAGTCTTCGACTTGCTGTGGAATGGGATATTGGTGCCTCAGATGCAAATTAAGGGCTTGTGATTTCACCATCTTGCTCAGCCCAACATGGGTAGGTCGGAGCAGAGAGTCCTGAGCATACTGGTTATGAACCTCCCTGGTCAACTGCCCTGAAAATTGGGGTACTTTAGGATCAGGATGACCTGGGGACTGGGCTTGTGAATGGTCTTGTTCAGTTAAGTTATGCAATTGAAGATTAGGATGGCGTGCTGTTAAAGTAGGCGAAGGTGAGCGCTGTCTCAACGACGGTGGGGGAAATCGTAGTTGAGTTAGAGCTCCAGTAGGCGCTGATACAGCATTCGCTTGGAAGCCAAAGCTTGGAGTCCCAGAACAGGACAACCCATCAATTGAGTGTGATTCTTGTGACAACCATGGAGATGATGTCCGGCGCCCATGAGCAGCAAGATCTTTTGATTCAACAGAAAGTGTATCAGCAGAAACTTCTTTATTGACCCTTGAAGCATAATCACGTATACTTGGTGGTTTATGGATGTGATCTTCAAACCCCTGCACATGTGTAATAGAACATTAGTAGACATGAAAGAAACTCTCTCCAGACCAAAAAAGAATGAAAAAAATTTGGAAACATCTAATCTTTCTCAAAATAAAGGTAAATACAAGTTAAACAACCCCATGTAAGGATTTTATTAAAGGAAACTCACCGATTTGTCTGAATCCTCTGAAGCTGAACGATCTCTTCTCAAGTTACTAGAAATATCAGATGCACCATGGTCTGTCAATCTAGAGTTCATATCATCCCACATGAACTCTTCTTCCTCAGAATTCTTCCAACTGCTACTAGAAATACCACCGCTCCTTCTACCTGCGATGCTTTGTGCTGACTGTATTTGAGCATTAAGACTTGTAGATTTAGGTCCAGGATAATTCGGGAATCCATGCTTGACGTTGATACTATTCCTTTGACCAGATACTGATTCTGCAACACTGCCACCACCTCCATGCCAAAGTTTCTCATGTCCTTGTTCAGCAATCCTGCCACTAGCTCTTGCAATGCCCAGGCTGGAATTCCTGGAAAGTTCAGAGCTATAGTCATAGCCCGTATACTCTCCATCAACGTTCTTCTCGTGGATAAACTTAGTTGTTGTACCTCTTGTTGAGCGCTGCATATTCTGCAAGCTTTCACTGTATCAACAAAAGCGCAAAGAAGAGAAGACAAAAATAAATACAAATGCTTCACATACATGCATTTTAACAGAAGGATCAACCCATGATCGTCCAGTATTGATACTTGCTCCTCTGTCCAGAGTATCTGCATCCTCAATTGTATTTGCGATAGACCCAGATACATTGCCAGAAAGTCCTTTTGCCTTTGTCAGAGGTAAAAACAGCCAACCAAAAAAAATAATAATAAGTTCTCCAAATACCCCTCGATATTAACATACATCATTGACAACACGCGCGCACGCACACACAAAAACAAAAAAACCACTATCTGAATTTGCTATTTGCCCCTATAAAGGAGAATACGGAGTTGATCCTTTCACTCTCAGTTATCAATTAGACACTAAAAACCAAGCTAACGGATGCAAGGACCTAAAGGAGCTTTCAATAAACTGTAAACTACCAGCGTACTGGATTTTTATTTTTCAATAAAGTTCTTAAAGAGCCATTTCTTCTGCAAGTAAAAAGAGACCAATGTACAGAATAGAACATCAGCAAATCCTCAAACTCAAATTTCTATTTGCAAAGAAACAGAAAGGTTGTTCCTTCAACTAGTGGTAGGCTGCATTCGTACATAATGTCATGAGTCTGGGTGGGTGTGCATCACATCACCACATATAAATGTTTATAGCATGGTATGGTATCTAATGGTTCCATTTGTCATCCTAGCATACTAGTGACAAGATTTCACGTAACAGCCAGAGATTCAAAATAAAGATGGATCGAATACCAAGTTACCAAAAAGATATACATGAAATTGAAATAGAACCTCATGCTCATGAGCCCATAACAGAATTGGGTTTAACACTCTCTTACCCTACTTGGCTGCTGAAGACACTGCCTTTCCAAATACTTGGGATTTACATGAATGCTATTCTGCAGTGGACGATTTGATTGTGTTTCAGGCCTTGATGTTGCAGCTCCAGTGGAAGAACCATTTGCTGCAGGAGCAAAACCAAGTTCTTTCTCAATCGTCTTAAGCGTCTGAAGAGGAAAAACTCCCTTCCATGTTCCAAAAAGATGCCGCATACTTTGATGTACTGAAGGCTCTACCTGTCTATATGCCTTGCAGAATACCTAAGAAAAGCATAGAAAAGGGGAAATTGGCAACTGCCAAGTTGAAAAAAAAAAAAAAAGGGAGACTACAAACAACAGAGACCGACAGGCCTGCCAATAGGCAAGGTTAATTTATATGGCAGGAAAGAGGTTGTTTGATTGGCAATGAACACAGAAGAGCACACCACGCTTGCTTTTGGTAAACCATTTACATTGATATCGTTAAGTAGCAAGAGTTCAGAAGAAATCTTGTTAGTTATTCTTTCAGACCAAAAAATGGTTTAATATATGACTCTTTTATCCAAACGCTCTGAGAAACCAGAGACTCCATACAGAATGGAAATCTAACCTCAGGTAATCTGGCAGCAAAGTTTTTTATGTACTCCCCTCCGATATTCTTTACGATACTGTCTAAAAGATAAAGTGATGGTAGCTTTTGCTCACTAGGGACCTGCAAATTACCTCTCAAAATTAGATACATAAATCATTATAGTACATTACTTTAAACAAATAAGTGATTAAGCGTAACACCACAGCGTAGAGGATGTAGAAAAACCAAATTCCTGCTTCTCCAGAAAGCATTAAAGTCGCCTTTTAAGGTGCTAAAAGGAACTAGTAAAACATTTGTAAAATAGCACAAGAAAGTTCTTTTAAATATATATATATATATCGACATAAGAAGACCAAGCAAATTTGATGCTTATGACGTGATATTCTTCAAAAATGACGCCACCATCTTTCGAATTGACAGCATATTATCAAATATCCATCATTCCAGTAGTAATATGAAGAGAGACAGAGAGTAGACTGAGCTATCCGGTTGAAAGCAATATGGTGGACCTTTCAGCGCCAAATCTGTTACATCCCAACTTGCATAAACCCAAATAATCACAATAGTCACTCTTCGAATAGAAGAGCAAGAAATTAGCTCTAGAACTGCTCGAAATTCAAGCCATTTGCTAAACCAATATGAATTCAATGGACTGGTAAATTTGGGATAAGTTAACAGAATGTCATGACATGGAACCCGTTTAAGCAACTGAAGGAATTTTACCCTCAGCAAGACTAATCGCAACCCAAAAGATCAAATCAAATCAGCGTTACATTGTCCCCATCCTCTCCTCACCAGAGATCAACTCGCTCACTAGTAACGTAATCACACTAAAAACGACGTCTTTGGTATTGCACAAAGACCAAAATTAACAGCTTTTCTCAATGCATAGAATTTCAAATGGTCCAAGATAAATTATCTTCTCCACAGTAAAGCAGCAGAATTTTCCACAAAACCACAAAAATTCCATTAATTTGAACTTCAAAAGTACAACACAGCTAATCTTCTTCTTTTCCCACTAAACTATATAGCCGTATGAATATGAATCATAAAAAACTAAGCTTTCGTTCGTCCACACTATTTGGTTTAAACCTTTTTCTCTTCTTTTTTTTTTTTTTTTTTTTCCTGTACAATCCAATAACCTAAAGAAAAAAAGCTGAATTCACCTCGAGAATGTTGGCGCAAACGGTGGCGGCGATTGCCTTCGCGGCGTGGACGCTCTCACCCGCGATTATCGTCAAATTAGTGATTATCGGCTTCGAATTGAAAGTGAGCTCCACAAGCGCCGCCTTGTACTGGCTCACGAGCTCCTGGTGCGGCGGCGGCTGTGGCTGATAACCTCCCCCGCCCCGGCTAGAATCGTTGCTCTCCGAATCCCTCTCCGCAGCTCTGTACCTCGAAACCAGAGGGCTCTGATTCGCAATCGGTCTTTGTGCGAAAGGTCTGGAGTTCGGATTCGAGGTTGGATTTCGGTCCTGCTCTTCGTTCAATCGGGGCTTCTTCAATCCCGGTTCTCTCGATCTGTCGAAAGGCCTTCGCGAGCTCTCCATTTCCATTACCGTACAAGAAAATCCACCAAAAAAAAAATCCTGACACTCTAATCCAATCCAATACAATCTAATCCAATCTTTCGATTACATAATCAAAACTTAAAGATTTCAATCTGAGAAAATTAAAACGCTAATACAAGAAAAACAAATTAACAAAAAAAAAAAGCCCTAATACAATGTATTGTACATGAAGAATCCGGAGAAAAACCCTAATCTAATTACATGATATGAAAAGAAAAGACGAAGTGCAAAAAAGTAGGAAATTGAAGAAAATTGGCTATGAAGATTAGGGATTTGACAGGGAAGAGATTGGGGGTTTGAGAAGAAAGATGGAGAAAAGTGAGAGATGGACATATACTGAAGCTCGTTTAGGACAGCCAAGTTTTCATGAATCCAGAGACAGCGAGTTTTTTAATTAATTAATTAAAAAAGGAAAGGAAGAAAATAATAATAAATTGTATATTTTTAGATTTTTTGTTTTTTTTTTTTTTTTTGAAGAAGAAACTTTGCATATATCTTTTTTAAAAAAAAGTGTTTAATTTTAATGCATATAAAATAACAAATATTGATTTTCTTATTGGTTTTTAATTTTAGTCAAATGTGATAGTTTTATTTTTTATAATTATTTTTAGGAATATTCTTCAAAATTATTTATATTAAATTTATTTTTAAAGAATTTCTAAAATAACTAAAAAATAAAAGCTCCAACTTTTAAGAGAATGAGAGAAATAATAGTTTTTTGTTATTTTTTGAAGTAAATAGTAAGTTTTCAAATAAATAGTAAGCTCAAATTGTAAACAAGCTCAAAAATAAATTATTTATATCTTAAATTTAGATATTATATAAATAAAAATTATTTAAATTATAAATAATAAGATAAATAAATTATTCACACTATAAATCTGCTATTTACTAAAAAAATCTGAAAACGTATTATTTACTATAGTTAATTTTGAAAAAAGTGTCCTCAAATTTCTTTATGGCGAAGAATATAACTAGTACAGAAAAGCTCATGCCTCACCTGAGCCTTTAAAGTTTTTATCTCCTTTTATTTATTTTTCTGTTTTAATCTTATTCTTTTTTTTTTTGGCATTTTTGAATTTTTTATATAAAAAAACCATTTTAGTTTGCCTAAGACTGGCAATTTAGATCCACGGGTCAGGTTTGAGTCAAGTTGAGCCCTTATTTAAAGAGCCAACACGTTAACCCGAACCTGAACCCGACCCGTGACCTAACATGTCAAAAAAAACCAAACCCAGACACGACTTGTCGTGTTGATGGGTTGACCGTACCCGACCCATACAACCCATCTCTATGAAATTTAAAGACCTGATCAAAATTTCTTTAGCATAAACAAATAAAACAAAACATATCTTTATTCACAAAGCATAAGCTAGCAGCAAGAAGGCGACTGTACAAAAAATTGATTAGCAGTTCTAATAAAACTACATAAAAAATTGATCTGCAATTCTAATAACCAAAACAACGGCACTAGCAGCAAGAGGGAGTTGGCAGTTGGGGGAGGCGAAAAGGAGATTGCGGCAAAACAGTCACCGAAGACCCGAAAAAAAAAAAGTAAGAGTACATGACGAAGGAGGAGCTAGGGGCGAGGTCAATGTTGCAAATGCCGGAGAGGATGCTAAAGAGGACGCTGGGGAGGAGTAACATAAAAATGAAAGCGCTAAAGATGAAGATGAAAAAAGAGTTAAAGATGAATGGCAACTAGAAACGTAAATGAGCTCTTTGCAAAAGTTTTATGTTTTTACATGGGAGTCCTTTTAGCTAGGTTTCATTGGGTATTTATGTTGGACTTCAAGTACCTTGTGAAATAAAAGCTTGGGCCAAGCCTTTTCTTTTGAGCTTTTACTGAAAAAGATGAAATTTGAGCAACAGATTTACACTAAATAGGTGCAGCGGGTTGAAATCAGGTCGAAATCAGGTTGACGGGTTAGACTCGAACACGACCTGAAATTATTTCGTGTCAAACGGGTTCGACCCGCACTTAATTTTATCAATCCTAACCCGTACTTTTTCATATCAAGTTCATGTCAAGTTGTCATGTCATGACCCAAATTACCAGCCTTAATTGCCCTTACAAAATTTATAGAAGAAGCCGTGGCAGTTTTTATTTTTTTATTAAAAAAACTCCTTGCCGTATAAGTGGATAAACGACACTGCATTTGTCCACCAAGTGGTTTATGTGAGAATAAAAGCTACAAGAAACGACACAAAAAATATTGTCTGTGTAAGTGTGTTTTTAATAACTTATGTCGTTTCCTTCTTTAAGACATATAAACGACATTTCAGATTCAAACTCTTGGGCCCTTTTTAGTTGGGTCTCATTTCTACGAACAGAGAAGGGTTGGCCCAACATTGAAGGCCCAGGTCCAACAAATAACAGAAGGCCATAAAGCATAAACCCGTCGTCCTTACCAGCTTCGAACAGAAAAACCCTAGTTGGCTTGCGACTGGTATATCTATACATATATATATCTATAGGCGAATATCTCTCTCTTCTCTGTATATCTATAGGCGTATAGACAATTCATTCACACTCAACTCTTCTCTTCTCTTCTCTTCTATCTTCAGTTAATCAATCATGTTGAAAGTGAAAACTCCCAAGACAGGCAAGGCCAGGCGAGAGCTCGACAAGCGCGCTCCTAAACTAGTAAATTTCCTAAAATCCTTTTGCATTTTGACACCAAATTATTCGCCCAAAGATCAAATTTCTCACCATTTTTACGTGTATTTAACTTCTGGATTACGATTTTAATTTTGGATATGTAATTTTTCACCATTTTTTCGTGTATTTAACTTCTGGGTTGAGATTTCATTTTTTGGTGTGTAATTTTTCACCATTATTTTCGTGTATTTAACTTCTGGGTTAAGATTCCGTTTTTGGGTGTGTTTTTCACCATTTTTTCGTGTATTTAACTTCTGGATTGAGATTTCATTTTTTGGTGTGTAATTTTTCATCATTTTTTTCGTGTATTTAACCTCTGGAGTGAGATTTCGTTTTTGGGTGTGTAACTTTTCACCATTTTTACGTGTATTTAACTTCTGGATTAAGGTTTCATTTTTTGGGTGTGTAATTTTTCAGGTCGAGACAGGGAGAAAGACGCTTATACTTCACGGTACGAAGACTAGTGCCGTGTTGAACAGCGTTTTGACGCAGATTTATCACCTGAAGAAGGAAAGCGCCGTGAAATTTAGCCGGAAGAACGAAGATGTTAGGCCGTTTGAAAGCGGCGGTGAAGCTTCACTAGAGTTCTTCTCTCTCAAAACTGATTGTAGTATGTTTGTAGTAAGTTGAAAGCCAAGTAGTTTTATGATTATCTTGAAAGTGCAATTTTTATTTTTATTTTTATTTTTTATTTGTTGTATAATAGATAATAATATGTTGTTGCAAAAGCGGAAATTTTGTTTATTGCCATTGTATGTGCTTTTTAAACTTCTTAACCGAGAGTTTTATTGTGTTGAGTATGGATTTGGGTGTTAGTGAAGGAATCGAGTGCTTATTTCATTTTTGCAATGACTCGACCTTCTGAAATGAACATCTCATGCTCTGAAAAATTTTTTTCCTTGTTTTGAGCGTGTAATTTTTTTTTTCTACTTGTCTTTATTGCAATGAAATTTGTAATGGTTGAGATTGGTTGTAATTCTCTTATATATGAGGGTGAACTACTATAAATTAGGTGCTATTATTTTTAATTTTATTTTATCGCTCTCGCTAGTTAAGATAAGAGCTTTAATCTTAATTTAATAGAAAATGAGGGCTTTAATCTCTTTAGTTAAGATTAGGGCTTTGATCTTGTTTTAATTACAGATTACATATGGAAAACTGAAGCCTTCATGTTTAGTAGTTAGCTAGCTGAAGTGAAAATTTTTTGTTATTATTTTTTTCCTGGCAGCAAATTGAGAGGCTATAACAATCGTCAAACACTCTAAGACCTTGCTTCTTTGGCATTTCTTGAATCTCCCGTTCAGAAAAACTGAACCTCTCATTTAGTAGCTAGTTAGCCGGGATAAAAAATTTATTATCTCTTTTTCTTTGCTAGTGAAAAATTCATGTATTATGTCCCCTTGCCTTGCAGTTTGGTTCCCACTCAAAGAAGCGGCCTGACAATCTTGTTATAGGCAGAACTTATGATCATCACATATATGATCTTGTGGAGGTTGGGGTTGAAAATTTTAAACCCTTGGAATCATTTTCATATGATAAGAAAATTGCTCCAAAGGAAGGGTCTAAACCTTTTATTGCTTTCATCGGAGAAGGGTTCGACAGTGTAGAAGAGTTGAAACATTTGAAGGAAGTTTTACTTGACCTAGTACGAGGAGAGGTACATTTCCTTTTTTTTTTTTTATTTGAAGTCATTTGCCGTCTTTCTTTTATTTGGGGATGTTGCTTATACAATTATGTGCAGGTTGTAGAAAATTTAAATCTTGCCGGAGTGGACCGCGCATACGTATGTACAGCCGTATCTCCGAACAGAGTTTTCTTTACTCACTGTGCGTTACGGCTTAAAAAATCTGGCACAATAGTACCAAGGATGGAACTAGTAGAAGTTGGCCCATCCATGGATTTTGTAGTTCGCCGACATCGTCTGCCTAATGAAGGCCTAAGAAAAGAAGCTATGAAGACAACCAGAGATAAGCCTAAGAAGAAGGTTGATAGCTTAATTCTCCCTTAAAATTCTGTCTCGTAGCCAAGCAACGCATCTATGACGCAATTTTGTTTGTCAATTGCAGGAGAAAAACGTTAGCAAGGATGTGATAGAGGGCAAGATTGGAAAAGTATACATTCCAGACCAGAAGGTAAAAGGGCATTTAAGATTCATTGAATTCCATCTCTTAATGAGCAAACAAGCTAGGTTCCGCTATCCCTTATTGTTACACAATGGAACTTTGGCTAGTTTAATTTCATCCATATGCGTCAACATTTTCTCCTTTTTTTTTTTTTTTCTCCTTTGTTTGGTCATTTTAGGTCGGAGAGGTGGCTTTACCGAACAAAGCCAAGGGAGTGAAGAGGGAACGCCGTGAAGCTAAATTGAGACATGGTGAGGCCAACGAGCATGCATCAAAAAAGCAAAAGGAAGATTCTGAGTAAATCTTTCTTGACTCTTCATTGGCTTTATAGAGCTTCACTTGAATAGAGAGTTAATAGGGAAGAGATGTAAAACGTATGAAATCTCTTCCTCTTTGTATCACAGATTGATGCGCCTGTGATATATCAATAGATATCATGTTAGGATGAATTATATCAATTTTGTGTTAAATTTTGTCCAAATATGACATTATATTGTTACCCAATTGAGTTTTCCATCAATTAATTTGTTTGCAATACGACCTTTTTGTTTTTCACGGTGGTCAACAAAGAATCTCAGCGGTGCTTAGTAGGGTAATTTATCCATTAAAGGCGAATAGATGGTTAAACAAAGGTGTTAGAGAGGAGCAAAAATAAGTATTAAAGTGTTTTGAAACGTAGTTATTACTAATAAGTTTGAACGTAACATGTGAACAAAGAACCATACCATTATACAATGGAATTAGAGAGGTGCAAAAATGAGTATTAAAGTGTTTTGGAATATAGTTGTTACTAATAAGTTTGAACTAAAATACTGTAACATGTGAGAGCTTTATACTACAGCAGTTAAAACGACTTTGCGACTCTGCCTCTTAAAGCATATATATATATTTCAAAACAAAGAACCATACCATCATATGTTGTCGCAGGCAAACGAGGTCATGGATTCTAAGTTCCCAAAAGGACCAGAAATAGTCTTCCAAAATGTTAAAAAAGCATGGGTCCACACACACATGCACACGCGCATAAAAAAATTAAAAACAAAAAACAAACACACGCATGGTCGATGATTGTGCTGCGATTGTGATGCGCCATTGATGTCCAAAAGGTTGGCGTAGGCGTTTGACAGTTGACTCCATTGCAGTGCTTTGAGGGTCCTTTTGAAAGCCATTCACTTTCAAAAGAATGTCTCCTCAAATTTCAGTATCACAATGAAGTCTTCAGATAAAAACAGCCTAAAGAAAAAAGACGCATTAAATATGGCAAAAAACCGGAGACATTGGTCAAATTCCAAGACCACATGAAAACCTTACCTACCAGAAAACAAGCAAAACATTAGGCTCTCGTCCAAGTCTCGCACCACAGTTATCACATACCTGCAATTTCCACAACTTTCACAGAGCACTTGTGAGCAAAAAAAAAGTCCTCAGAACTAAATATTCAGCTTACAACCAACTTCATCTTATGAAATGGAGGCAATATTCACAGAAGTTACCATCTCTAACTAAAACAATTAGAGGGAGAAATCAGGTAATAAAGAAAATAATTGAACCTGGTAAATTCCTAAGGACAAATGATTTATATTTATCATTATAATCATTAAATCGTCCAATCAAACCATAGTAACTAGGATCAGCAAGTGCATCAAGTGCACCAGCAAAAAATCTATCCCTATCAATGATGATCTATATATTTAGATAGTGTCATCTTTTGGTTGACCAGCTTGACTTTCAGGTTGATCAAATGGTGCTTCATCAGCTGGCCACTTTTCAATTCCAGAACCTCCTCCCACCTGCAATGAACCTAAATCCCAGACATCGAACATCCTGCTGTTCATCATTCCAAGCTCCGAGGCTTCATAGCTGACTGAAGCATCCAACATTTCAATCTCATTGGCACCACCAGACATACCAGCACTGGCATCAAGACCCATGTTCCATATATCCTCTTCTTTGATGATGGTTTCCATGCCTGTGGAAGAGAGTTCTGGGAGACTCTTCTCCTTCATCAAATCCTCCCGGAAAGAGATGTAATATTCTGGACCGACCTCTTGCTGTGGGCTCAGAATGCCCTTTCCTTTGAAATGGGCATCCTCGGTTCGCATGCTTGACACCCCTTCGCCTGCTTGAATTTTACCAAACACCTGCATTGCTGTTATTTCATCTGATAAAAGCAAGCCATCAGGCATGACATCCTCGAATTGAAATGGCATGTTTTCTTCATTCAAAACCGGGTTTGTGGTACCTTGTTCAGCAAGATATGGATTCAAATCTGGGCCTTCGGAAGGTATTGTCGGGCTTCTCAAACTAGGACTGTACTTCACTAGCTGCCCTTCCATGGAAGAATCCAGCTCATTAGTTTCGTGTTGCTGCTGCGTCACGAATTTCCTCCTTGCCCTTGAGGAGCCAATATCCTTTTGTTCCGCCTTTTCCTTAAGCCTAGCTATGAACGACGGGTTATGAAGCATCTTCGCGAAGAAAGAAACCATCTGCTTCTGTTTTCGCTCTGTGGACTGGAGCCTCTTATTCACTGCTTCCACAAGGTGAACTGTCCCACGCTGCTGCTGCTGCAAATCAACAACCTCCTGCATCAGCGCGCTCTTCTCCTTCCTCAACCTTTCTACCTCACCTTCCAGTACAGACTTTCCAGCTTCAGTTGAAGGCACAACATAGCTCGCTATCTGTTGCTGGAATTGATGAGATCTGCGCCGCTGGATGTTCTTCAAGAGATGCTTCTTCCCTCTCTGGAATGCTTCATTTGCAAACTCCCACTTGTCACTATCAATCTTGCGAAACCCCTGGATATGATGCCGAAAACAATTTCAAAAATGAATGGGAGAGAGTGGTAATAGAAATCAAAATATGAAAATAAATATATTTAGGCAACAAATTACAAGCACACAATTTAGATAAATTACACATCATATAATCTGCAAATTCATAAAAAATAAATAAATAAAGAAAGGATTTTCTAAACTTAGACAAACCAGCAAGTGTCTTGAGGTTGACAAGCTGCTAGAATAGTTGTTCCACAGGAACATAAAATTCTACGTGAACATGGTCAAGTTCCCTTTTTTCTAGCACACATAGGGGAAAGATGTTCCTTTCTTAGCGTTATCATAAATAATAAAATGCAGCCACCCCTTCTACCATCTCCTCAGAATTCATTTTCATAAAGCAGGGAAAAAAGAATGTCTTACATTTACATTAATGAAACTTAAAATCATATCTGAGAAAAGGAGGTCTCAAAATGACATTTAAAAGAGAACCCAAATTAAGATTAATCATAATATGAAAATTACATGAACAAAACATGTCTACATCGTGTACATAAAAAAGTTACTTCAATTAAAAGCTCGCTTAACAACAAATTGGCAGTTAAAAAAGTATACAAAAGTAGACCTCCCTTACATCTTTTAACAAATCTTCATCAAACCCAATTTACAAATGAACAAAAAGAAAAGAGAAAAATTACAGCGAAAAAAAAAAACAAAACATAAGAAAAATACAAAAACAACATATACAAAAGCAACAACGACGTTTACATACAGATTATACATGACATCGGCGAATTCCATTTACATTGATGCTTGTGTTAAAACTGAAAAATACCCACATAAGTATTAAGCTGCCGAATAAAACTGGAGAAATTGTTGTGCTTGAAATTCCTTGGCAGAACAAGCCTAGCGAACTCCGGTGGGTCCCACACCACGAAGCTCCCTCCTGTCGACCCCCACGAGATAATGGCGTCGATTTCCGGGTCGTCGACGAGGTCGAAAGTCTTCGACAGAAATGGCGGAATGGGAGTCCCCTGTAAGCACTCCAGAGGCCGAGGGACCTCCTCCGCTTTGAACTCAAACATAGGAGATTCCGAACTCGGAAACATGAACAACGGATCGACCTCAGCCATGTCGGAAATGTCTTCAAAATCAGGTGGGAATTCGTCTTTGGGATTCATTTGAAATGGGCGAGAAATTTGATGGGTTTTCTTGGTTTTGTTTAGTAAGTGAGAAAATGGGGAATCGGAAACTGGGTATATAATGGTTTTTGCCGACAAGACAAAAAATCTTGAAAGGCGGTGGAAGATGGCGACTACTGTTACAGTTTTCGCGTGGTTGAAGAATCCGAGCCATCGGATTAGGGTTCTTCAGAGGGACTGTGATTGTGGGGCACATTTTGTAATGTGCAAATTTGTTTGGGCAAGCCGTCGATCAGAGAAGCACCGACTTAAGTTAAGCACCGGCGATCTTTCGTTCTCGTCTGGTTGTACAAGAGGGAGACAGATGGGCCCCACTTGGGCCAGATATTTTTTTTGACTGGGCCGGGTTTTGCGCTGGTTGGATGATTCAGTGGGCCACGTTTGGTGTCAATTCTTAGCGAAGAAGGTAATGAGACTGGCCAATGAAAATTGAGGACGTGGTGAATGATTTTGCCATTTTTTGGGTTGTCCCAACCCCCAAAACCATGTTCTTTGTTTGTTTGTTTGATTACACCCCCGTTGTGCCAGCATCATGGTTTCTTCTTTTCTTTTTCTTTTTTTTTTTTGGTTCTTGTAAAGCTTTCGACAAATCGGTTGAAAGTGAAAAGATGAGTTAAAATATTGTAGAAAGTAAAAACTTTATATTATAATTATTTTTTGTTGTATATTATAACTTTTGAGAGTTTTATATTATATACGGTTTGAACTGATGAGTTTGAACCAATATAACAAGCACATAGTTGATATCAGTTTGAACCAGTATAACAAACACATAATTGACTTTTTCTTTTTGGTTCTTTCCACCAGTCTCTTCCGTTATGTTTGGTACAAGGAAGAGATTGATGCAGGAATAGGGGTGGAGAGAGAGAGATGATAGAAGAGATCAAATCTTTTATTTGATTAGAAGGAGAGGAAAAAGGAGAGGAGAATTGGAAAGATCCCTTAGCCTATCAAATTAGATCCTTTCATTAATAGAAGGATCTAAGGAATCCCTTCACCCTTTAACTTATTTAACAAAAAATATAAATCTGCTATATAATAATTTCACAAAATAATTATCATTTATACTCTTAATTATGTCTCCATCATATCAAACAATACAAAAAATTACTATAATATTCTACATCTCTTTAACTCTCCTTATCCCTTCTAACAAACAAAGTGTTAGTACTATTTCATTGTCGACCACCTAATAGTCTTTAACCTTGTAAGGTAAACTTTATTCAATCGCGTGAAATTTCACGTGTCCAATGCTACTTGGTTGGACGTAAGCAGTGATACCTTCAACTTTCTTTGCTTTATTTTTTATTTATTTTACTTTATTGTATGCCGTGTTTTTATTATAATGGTATGCTTTTTTATTCAAAAATGGGTAAAGTAAACGTAAATAAAAAAAAAATTAATAAGATAAGAGAACAAAGGTGATCCTTTTTTTTTCTTTGCTTGAAATCATTAGTTTGAAATGGTGAATGTCCATTGAATGTGAAAAGGATCAAATCGATTTTAGGTATTATTTTACTCAAGTAAAGTTAAGTGCAATATCAGTTTTGGATCCGCACTTCTTTTTTTTTCATGAATATCTGTTCATTTTCTTTGTAAATCTATTCCAAGTCAATTGTCAAATAGGGGGAAATTAATTAAATATCAAAATTATTATTATTATTTTGAAGTTATGACAAAGGATTCAAACTTTTCATTTTGTCACGAAGTCAGGTGGAAATTTACTTTTAAACTACTGCAGCCACTAAATTTATCTTTTCTAAAGCATAAGAATATGAGAATACTTATATTCAAAGATGTATATGTGAGTTTCTTTTTTTTTTTTTTGGGGGGGGGGGTTTGGGGGGCGGTGTTCTAGTTTTCTCCTCCTCAAGAAAACACAATGTTAATAGAATATTAGCGTTGCTTCATGCTTCTTTAACTATTATAAAACCTAAATTGAAATCCCAACAACAGTCGTTAGTTGTCTTATTTTGCAGTAAAATGGGCATTGCAAGCTCTAGTTTCGGATAAGGACACATCGAGGAATGTTTTGAAAAGAAAAGTGAGAATAGGAAATATTTTGTAATTAATCGGTCTTATTTATGACTAGCTCTCATTTTTCACTCTTGTCAACCTTATATAAAACTCTCAAGTGTTACAGTTTTCAAACTAATATTTTGAGTTCCAACCGCTCTTCTAAACACCCTACAAAAATATCATCTCTCGAGCTTAAAGTTGAAGTAAGATAGCAATGTTTATTATGTTTTTCCTGTCCAAAATACAGTAGCTCACTTTGGAGCTAACTATGCAATTTCTAGCCTTGATAATTTTGTATGGTTAGACTTAATGCTTCTGTGTGTTGGTTCATTTGTAAGATTTAATTCCTTAATTATTAATAAAAGGGCATTTCATTTTTAAAAAAAAATAGTGGTTGCGGAAGCGGCCATGGATAGTCACACTGCCCATTACTACCTGTCTTGTTTTTTTGTAAAAATTATATACGTGTGCATTTAAAAAATATGGGAAATTTTATAACAGAGAAAAAGTAGCACGTATTCCCTTCAAAATAAATAAATAATCCGCATCTAAAGCCTAATACATAAAATCATATATCAAAAAATAAAGATTAAATCTAAATGTTTTTCTATGTGCTTGTGTTTAGATCATTAAAAAAAAAAGCTAAAAAAAAGGGACACGAGGAATGTTGGAATCTCAGAAGGCAAGGTCGGTTTTGGGGACCACCGACCAACTAGGGACTTCAGAAACCCTGCGTTGCCACGTTGTACAAAGATAATCAGGCAAAGGCTACCTCACACTCAAAATATGCAAACTGTCCTGATGCAAGTGGGATTGAATTCCATTCATTTATTAAGCAAAGTTCGCTTCTGCCTCCAAAAAGTCACTTTTCTCATTAATAGACTTCTACCCAAATATTTGTCTTATCTAAAAACATGGGGATTTCCAGGGTGAAAACTAAACAACAATCGTCTACCAGTAAATATCTATCTTTTACACGTCAATTCTAAAAAAAATTGATAATAATTTTAAACCAGATCCAAGCAAAAACAAAACTCTATCAATAAAGAATTGAGCTAATAGATTTTGAAAAAAGAAAAGAAAAACTTTTGACTTTTGACTGAATTGCTCTCTTGCAAATTGTAGTCGATGTGTTTTAAGACTTTTTTTCTTGATAAGAAGCTCTTGGGGTAAGACGGTCATTTTAACTCTACTTGTAGGTCTTGTTATTTTGACAATTAAATTAACTTTTCAACAGTTTGAACTATGATTATCCACGCCAAAAATTTATAAGGTGCCACGCAGAATTATTTTTAATCATAGATTAAACCGTTGAAAACTTAATTCAACAATTAAAACAAAAAGACCAACCGATAGAGTCAAAATGCACGTCCTACCATAAGTTTTGCCTTCTTAATAGTATGATATCACACTTAACTAAGTTCATATTCCCTTCCCCATAACACTCTGTGACTTGGTCTGTATAAAGTCCCTGCAAGCGGAAAAAAGGCTCAAGTGGTGTAAATGCAAATGCCGCAAATCTGCTTTTCATTAGCTCATTCTAGTCCCTCTTCACATACAAAATTACCAAAAACAAAAAAACAAAAAACAAAAAACAAAACAAAACAAAATAAATTTTACAACTTTCCCGGGGTGGCTTTGACAAAAATGCTAAAAGGCAAACTATACTTCTGAAGGGATAGATTATAATGCAGACCTTGTGGACACTTGCAGTAGAGTTTCTTGTGAAAAAAGAATCAGTATTCTCAGTCGGTAATTAGTAACAGAAACGTACGACATCAATGATGCTGCAACAACAATGCACGACAAGAATCAGTAATGTCTCAAGTCAAATATGCAAAATTAAATACAATGCTACACTATGGCGTAAAAAGGAACTTCAATGGTGTAATTAGTCTTGTTATAAACCTCAAAACACAGTGCCAACAGCGTTGCATTCAAATGCCAGAAAGATCAATTGTCATCAACGTGAGCACTGAATAAACAGAGGAGGTTACATAATATATATATATATATATAAGTATATATATGATTTCTTTTAAATCTATCAGGGTTGAAATAGTCAGGCCATATATGATTACATAGGATAGCAAAAGAGTTTCTAACTCTAGAGTTTGAACCGCATGTTATAACATGTAAGAGCTTTACACTGTAGCACATTTTTACTTTCTATTGTAATATGTTAGAGCTTTATATTGTTTTACGGTTTAAGCTAGTTCAAATCACTCTCCAATCACCCTATCGACGTCATTTCTCTTAAATAGGCTTTCAGATATGCCTACGCAATATCAGAAGTTTTGAAACAGCAAAACTACCAGAGGTGCAAGCAGGAGAACTAGTTTTAGGCACACCTGAGACTATTTGAGGAATCTTAGTGGCAGTGAACGCCTGCCAGTTATCAAATCAGATAAGAATGCTGTACTATGTGCAAGAATAAGACTAATTGAATATTTTTCAACCCTTCAGCTTAGTAATTGCATATCTGGGTGGCCAAGAAGCGGCGTAGTAGGTTTAATCAATGGCCTCAAAGATTCCATGATGCTGGCAAATGAAGGTCGTTCCCAAGGCTCACTGCAGAATATGGCAGTTTGTTTTAAGGAAAATGATTAAAGAAAAATCTTTTTACGTGATTTGGGAATTAACTAAATATTGCAGACTTATAACCTACTTGGCCCAGCATGCCTCAATCAAGGATGCAATTTGAGGATTCAAATCATGTGGAATCTCAAGCCTTTTGTTCCTAAAACCAACAGCTGCCACAACCTATAAAATAGTATATTAAAATTTAAAAAAAGAAAAAGAAAAAGGAAAAGAAAAATGAGCTCACAGAAAAGTCCTTTCATAAGGGAGAGGAAACCGAAATAAAAAGAGTTAGTAGGACCTGAAAATGTCAATAACTCGTATAAGATTTTCTAGAGGTATCTGTTTCAAATTAATTGTCCACCATGCAACGTAAGACACCATACAGCATTCTAAATAGCTCTTCAAATCTAACTGACACAATTAATATTCTACAGAATTATAAACAGCATAATACCAAAACTTCTGAATCATCAGTTTTATCCATGCTTCCTTGGAAATCCACAAGACCAAAAAGTTTCCAAACAGGACAATTGTTGTATGTATATTTGATTATGTCCAAATTTAAGTAATATATATACTTCTTCTATCTGTAAGTCGTCAACATAAGGTAACGTACCTGTGCTGGGTTTAAACTACTCCATGGCTGTTGCAACGTGTTTAGTTCCCATAATATTACACCAAAGCTGTAAACGTCTGATTTCTCATTTGATGGTTCGTCACGGAGAACTTCTGGCGCCATCCACTCTGGCTATAGATGAGGAAGAAAAATTTTCAGCCAAAAGTTTGATAAATTGGACAACAAAGTCCCTAAACTACCTTAAATTGGAGACCCAAAAAATCTAGAGCCCAGTTTAACAGAACATACAGTCCCAGCAGCTGACTTTGACGAAAGAAATGTATTCGCCTTTAAACGTGAAAGACCGAAATCAGAAACCTAAAAGAACAGACATAACATCAGGAGAGCACAAGGCCAAAATATAGTTAGGAAAATGACCAAGATCGGGAAACACAATGGATCAAGCTTAAGTATCAGTCAAATGATACATTAACCAGGCACCTACACACTGTCAAAAACATTAAAATTAGGCCAATCGCCCGCAGCACCCACACAGCGGAAGTTGCAAGCAAAATGTCACCCCTACCTTCACAGTATATTTTTTGTCAACCAGAAGATTTGGAGATTTTAGATCTCGGTGAACAATGGGGGGATTACGTTTATGAAGATAGTTCATTCCCTTTGCCTGCGGGATCAAATTGAGAAACCATTCAGCTCAAAACAATTATTTTCAGGGAAAAAAAAGGATAACTATTACTGAGTTAAAGAGAAGCATATAAATCTACAGAGGGAAAGGGTTAACCACGTATATAAAAAGCAAACCCTTGATATACACACCACATCATAAGCCATATTCAATCGACGCCTCTCATCCAGCATCTCTCTTGCACCAGGTTTATGCAAAAGCCTATACAAGCTACCTCTGCAAGAGACAATACTCTTATATGTTATTGAACTAAACAGATTAAAGCTACAAACGAGCATCTTTGGCACACTGAACAAGGCCCCAGATGGGTGGGTGCGGGAGTTTGAGGGGACATTACAAAACCTTGATAAATATTCTGTGACTATGGACAAGTTTGGTGGTTGCGTCACTGCACCCATAAAAAGAACGATATTTGGATGTCGTAGGCGCTTCATTATTGCAACCTAGAAAGCAAATAAAGCAAATAACCACATATCAGAACAGGTCTAAAAATTTCAAACAAGCTTACAACTAACTTTATTAATGATTTCAGAAGTCATGCCAGTACCTCCCTCAAAAATTCATTGAAGCATTCAGCATGAAAATCTTGCTCCATAAGAATCTTCACAGCAACATCCTGTAATGCAAAATATTATCAAGATGTCACAAACAAAAGAATTAAAGAAAATCTAGAACACAACCTCCAAATATGGATATGAGAGCAAAAATAACTCAAACGATAGATATGGATCGAATAATATTGCTAAATACCATACGACTGTTGAGAACATCAAAAAGTGGAAATTCATCCCGAAGAAATAGCACAAACAAACAGCCGATGAGATAAAATACATAAACATGTTAATCAGATTACAATTAGCAGCAGGAAAACATATTTATGATAAATATTTTAGTAACAATACATCAAAGAACAGTCAAAATTAATAGATGCTTACCGAGCCATGCCAATCAGCGCGATGGACAGTACCGAAAGAGCCTGAAAATTCAGAAAGTGTATTCCTAGGTGAATCCCTCAAAAGTAGTTTTTGTGAATTGCTTTGCAGTCATAGAGGTAAGGACCCGCTTCAGTTATTAGACAACTACAAGTTTAGCGCTAGGGTTTTTTGTTGATAGAAGAGATTACGGAAAATACCTGCTCCAATTCTCTCTTTTAATACCAGATCACTCCACGGAATGTCCAAATCCTCTATCTCAAGGGTAAGATTGTTACTAGGCTTAGGAATCAATTGGTTGCCCCCTTGATGCCCGGTATGTGGATCTTCGGTTGTTGGCTGCACAGTATTTTGAGGACTATCTCCGCCACTAGACCGACCAGCTTTGTCACACCGAGACATAACACCATGGCCTGGAATTGGCAAAATGTTGCTTACATCTTCACGATTCCTATCATATGGCTGGGAATACATGGCAAATCGATGGTTTTCTGCATCAGTGGTGGGTCCTGGTACGGAAGAACATAACAAGAAAAAGATTTAAAGTAAATAAAAGAACAAGTATGTGCTGTTAAGTACCACATAAATGTACGTGAATACTGAAAACACACACTCAGGAGCGAAAAAGAAACAGAAATAAGACCGAAAAAGCGTGCTTCGTTCTCGTCTCTATAAGTTCAAAAATTTCTTGTATACAGGATGCCAAACAATTTCAACAAAACTATGAGAACTCACAAATATATTTAACTTACGCTTAAGCGAGTGTCTTTTTGCTCTTAATGCCTACATGCTAACTATATGGCTCGATGGTAGTCTTCAGTGGCACCCAATTCTAGAGGCATTCTACCTTGTATCATACAGCATTATCGCATGCTCTAGTATAGCATCAAAGTGCTTAGAAATTATCCAATTTTGAAATAAATGTTTATGAAAAGAAACATACTTCTATCTATCCTACATATCTAATTTGAAACTAATCCCTGCAACTAATCCATTTACCTGAGGAAACTTCATCAAACACCAGATTAAGTGATTGACAGTCTGAGAAATACTGTTTGGCCAGTGACCTAAAATCGATGGTAGGTTCAACTGGTTTAAGTCTTGGAAAGCGCAAGGGTGAAGAAATTGTGATGGATGATGGACCATTCAGCAAGGAATCAGGCTCACATAAGTAACCTGGATTGCCAACCAGATCTACTAAATACTCCCTGCAATGATAAGAATCAACAATATGAGATGCTTCTACCTTTTCAAACATAAGTCGGTATGTATCAGACACCTTCCACCACCAAAAAAAAATGAATATATTATATACCCAAAGTAGAAAAAACACGTTAGTAACACAGCAAAAATTAAACAACAGTGACAAAGACGGATCTGTTATGGAGACTTGATTCAATTCAATGTAAACTGAGCGAACATGAAATTCAATAGTGGTGGAACCAACTGATTCAGCAGAAATAAGTGATGTATGAGAATTTTCTGACAAACATTGAAATTAACTCCTTTATAGAAGTTTAGAAAGAGAAACTTTACAGTACTCAGTATAATCAATTATGCTAAGAAGGTGCCATAATTATCCATTACCCAATTACAATAAGTACGACCATAATCAATTTAGTTACTTATTGCTAGCCACTCATGCCATCCAACAAAGTCAAGTAAATCCCATTACTAGGTTCAAAAAATGGATAGACCAATATGAAGCTTACTTATCAAGCCCAAAGCGGACAAGACAGGAGGAAGCATCATCTCGTCTACAATATTTACAGCCCTTGGCAATTCGACACGGTAAATCAATTGTATCAGCTAAGACCTGCGTAAGTGAGCTCAAGAAAGTGAATAAATTTCATTACCAATGTTGCATATATATATTCGTAACGTTCATACATTTTTGTATGCAAACACAGACACATGTGGAGACATATATGTATCTGCAAGCAGATTTGTGTGTATGGTGTATGCAGATTCATGTACATGTGGTGTGTAAGTCTGATGTATATTTATTTGTATGCAGATTCAAGTATAGCACTTGTATATATGCATAACCATATTTAAAAGCTTATAACCCTGCTAACAACCTTGCAAAATTAATTAATCAACCAGTCACACTGAGAAACACACACACACACAACACACTCGCACTCACGCACACAAAATGTTCCGTACACCAACATGTCTGTAAACTGAAGTAAGTTATGAACTGATTGATGAAATAGATTCGCGCCTTACTTTGAATAGCAAAGCACGATGTCTGCAGAGGCCGATGGATAGACTGCCTACAGGAACAACTACAGATCCTAAGCACTTTGTTAGATCATCGCTACCCTCCCTCCAAACTGAAACCAAGTCATCTTCTCCTGCCGAAGCTAAACCCCTTGTGATAGGAAAAAAGACTTGGTTAAATGCGTCAGAACAAGTGGAAGACAGAGAAAATAAATTGAAGAATTGGAAACAACTTACCCCATGCGACTGCATACAAGCTTTGCAAGCTGATCTACAACTTCTTTGGTGGTTATGCAGCTACAAGAAATGCTAAGGACTCTATTATGCAGTTCCTTCAAACCGGGATCACTACGTCTGTCAACAAGAACTGCTTCAATTGAAGAGCCAATGCTAGAGTCAACAGACTTAAGCAATTCAAGTGATGGAATACGACCATTCTCTCGCAGATCAGTACACAAAGTCCATACATACGGATCCATTCCATGAATTAAGTAAAAGCCATCAGGAACTTTGTCAAAGTATGAAAGGCAGCCACTAACCTGATTATTTTATGGTAATATGAGAAGACAATTGTTCAGTTCAAACAATAATAAAAAAAAAAACTATTAGTAAGGGCAGTTTTGAAATAGCATAATACGTCAAAATTAACAATACCTCCATAAGAATATTGGGCTCTAATAGGATTATTGTATATTCGCATATCATCCAAATAAATTTGATCACCTATCTTATAGGGCATAAGCAAGACAAAAACAATTTTGTGTTCATAAATGAAAGGGGATAGGCTATGTTAGTTGCTCCCGTTCAAACTGATCTTCTTGCTTAGATAGTTCCAATATCTTCCAAAACACCAGCTAGATCCACTCATATTCAGAAAATTAATAACAAACGAATCTGAATGGAGTATCCATAACGGCTTTACTTGTGGGGGAAAAAACCTCTTGCTCTCAATTATCCTGGGAAGAAGCGAAAGTGCAAAAGATATGATGGTACCATTTGTTTTCTTAGTTAGGTACCTCGGCAAATGGAATGACAAAGACAGACTGTCTTCTGCTTTTTTAAATTAACAGTATGATATGTTTTTCCATGCTGTCCGAGTTCTTAATGACGTCTTTCAAACACAGTAACCATCAACTATTCAAACTCCTCTTGTGCAGAAAGTTAAATAAAGTAAAGTCAGCACCCTGCACCCCATCAAATCTTACAAGCACCCCATCAATAGGTATGAAAAATGAAAACCAAATTTCCCCCAAAAAAACGTATCATGTTGCAACTATTTCAAACTCCTCTTGTGCAGAAAGTTAACTAAAGTAAAGTCAGCACTCTGCAAGCAAAGCAAAGGGGAATAAATATTTAGTAACTGTTGCTGTTGTCTGGGTTCATTTTACTATCCGGTGCAAGTATTAATAGGCTTCAGAAATGCCTCATTCCAAATCCAACGGCCAGAAAAGCCGGCTATTTGATACCCGTACACATCCTCAGAAAAAAAGAAATTCGACATACTTTGAATAGGATTGAACTAGCTATGGCAATACTAAATCGATCAGCTTGTGAGATTTTAACCACTTACGATGAAAGGTATTCACTCTAAACAATAACCAATCATTAAAATTTGCCTTGAACATGGAATTCAAAACTATAGATAAAGTTCAAGCCTTTTCTATACACATCAATGGAGAAAGTGAATTTGCAAGGGTGTTATACTGAAAACAAGACACAAAATCCACGAAAAAAGCGGCAGAATAAACTCCTTACCCAAAACCGATGCGAGAGGGCCTCGGCAGAATTCGATGACGCCGACCTTATGGCGGATTCATCCGGCACCGGATCCAAGAAATTGGGATCATCGGCGCAGGTCGCATCGGACGACAACCGGAGCGCCAAAGCCAGCTGCAATTGGTAGCTCTCCTCCGTCTGCTGCGCCCAGCTCTTCCCCGAAGACGATGCTCCGGTCCCGCCGCCTCCGCCGTCCACGCCCCTCAACCTGAACTCCCGTCCGCCGCCGCCAATCTTGAACACGTCGTCGTGCAAATACGCGAGCGCGTCGATCTCGTTCGCCGCCGAGGCCGAGAGAGTCGGCGCGTAATACTCGCCGGAGAGCGAGCTCTCGCCGTAGCTACTTCCGCTCGACTGCCTTTGCAACCCGATCGTCGACGAGGACGAGAACATGCTCCCGATCCGATTCACCTGCTGATTACTCTGATTATTATTGTTGTTTCCTCTGTGATCGCCTCCCGTCGATTCCCAATCGAATCCTCTCTCCACTTTCCCCTTCTTATTGTTCCCCTTCCCTTCCCCCGACACCGACTCGTAAAACGGAGCTCCGGCAACTCCGCCGCCGCCACCGTACTGGTCGTCGTCGTCGGCTTGGCTGAGGAGCGAGTAGTTCGATCTCCTACCGGGCATTTCCATCGAGATTGCCGCCGAAATTCCAATTTCGCTCGTTACAAAAACCCAAAAACCCTGAAACCCGCCATTGTTGAAGAAAAATGAAGAAAAGAAAGAAAGCGGGTCTGAGTTTCCTCTCTACAAACACTTGTTCTCTCTCTCCTCTTTTCTTTTTTCTTTTTTCTTTTTTTTCCTTTTCGTGTTTCTCTCTAGAATTCGATTGTCGGAGAGAGAAAGAAATGGGCGGGTGGCCATTTTATTCCGTGGCGTAATAATAATATTCTCCGAAATTTCTTTTTTCGTTTTTCACGTAGTTCTGTTATAATAGAACAGGCATTGTGTTCCTACCATCCTCCCTGTTATTTTTCCCGTGGATTCAACTTTTCAACCATTTAATTTATAATTTATTTAAAAAATTAATCTAATTTATAATTGAAATATATTTTATTACACACTAAAAATAATTAATGTGAGAAGTTGAAAATCAAAATGTTGAAAAGTTAATTAACAATTAATAAAGTATTTTAAAAAATATAGTTAAAACTAACACATTATAACGTAAATATATGTAATAATTTTACATTGTAATATATTTTTTGTTTTATATTATATCAGTTGAAACTAATTTAAAACTGAATAACTATTTGGCACATTGATTCGAACAAATTGGTTTAAACCAATAACATTATAAAGCTCTGATATGATATAATATAAAGCAAAAAGACAACAATAATGTAAAGCTTTTACGTGCTAAAATATTTGAATTAATTTATTCAGTTTAAATTAGTTTGTCAAACACCTTACAAATTAAAATATTATAAAAATAACAGGACATTACAGATAAGATCAAAATATATGTCATGTTGTATAAGTTAGGTAGGTTCGGAACAAGCACTTTGTTCTTACTAGTCTTCGTATTATTTTTACTATAGGATCAACTTTTCAACTGTTTAATTTATAATTTATTCAAAAAATTAATCTAATTTATAATTAAAATAAAATTTATTACACATTAAAAGTAATTAACGAAAGAGTTGTAAATCATACTATTAAAGTATTTTAAAAATGTAGTCAAAACTAACAAGTTATGACTAAAATATTTGTGATAATTTTACACTGTAATATATCTTTGTTTTAACTGTAGCAGTTAAAACTAAATTAGAATTAAATAAGTGTTTGACACATTGATTCAAACAAATTAATTAAACCAATAACAATATAAAACTTCAACATACTATAATATAAAATAAAAAATAATTATAATATAAAATTTTTCTATTTTATAATATTTAAACTAATTTTTTCATTCAAACTAGTTTATCAAACCTCTTACAAGTTAACATATTATAAAAAAACAGGATATTTCCAATGAGATCAAAATAGATATTTTATAAGTTCGCCTTTTTTTTTCTTTAAGAGATAAGTTCGCTTGTTTTGTTCTTACCATTTCGGAGCGTGGGAGATTCTTTTTTTTTTTCAAGCACATGCCCTTTAAAATTGGAGGCGGATACATAAAGGATAATGAAATGTTTGGGACTGGTTGGTAAATTCAAACCCCCTTGTGTTTCTGCTGATGCCAACCGTCAAAGCGTCTGCAAGACTTTCTGACACCGCCTCCTTCTACGCCTTCAGGTTCATGCATGCTACCTTTCCTGTCGCTTTTTTCATTCTTTAATTTATTGCGGCTTAATTAAATAACAAAAACAAAACAAAACTTTTTTAAAGGAAAACAAAACAAAGCTTTTAAGACACCAATGAGAATTGTTACAAATGATTTTACATATTTTTTAAGATAAAATTTTAAAAGCACTTTTAATATAATTTTTAAAAAATTCTCATTTTTTAAAACAAAATTATTTTTACTTATTTTAAAAATAATACCAAATGAACATCTCGGATAGAAACAAAAAAAATAACCATGCAGTGTATTATTCTAATTTTTAGCTAATTAGATCTTTTGATCCAAATGTTTATAAAAAAATTATATAATTTAACATATAATATAAATGATAATATAACATAACTTTTTTAAGTGTGGCATAAATAAACACAGCTTTTAAAAGTGTAGCATAACATATAACTTTCTCTTAAAACATGCACTATTT
Organism: Artocarpus hirsutus; assembly: GCA_946598075.1. Classification (NCBI taxonomy): domain Eukaryota; kingdom Viridiplantae; phylum Streptophyta; class Magnoliopsida; order Rosales; family Moraceae; genus Artocarpus; species Artocarpus hirsutus. The sequence goes on from CAMOHE010047805.1 coordinate 62,155, forward strand.
ATATGTATTTTCATCAGAGGTGTCTATTAGAGTTTTGCCAAATGGATCGGCCCAAGGCCAGCCCGACTCACATCATGAACCTCACAACCCGACCAAGCCAGTCTTGTTAGATAACTGTTTTTTCCATTTTTTTCAATTTTCTTACGATTTTTTCCTTTTATTTCATATGAACCTCGTCGAACGGCCCGATTTGACACCTCAAATTCCTATAGAAAAAATACCCTAAAACATAGATCTCATATTATGCGTCCCACTTTCTATTAGTGTAGTGTTTAATGCCATTAGTACCTTTAGAGTCTGTTTAGTTTATAAATTTGAATAAAAAATTTGAATGAATATTTAAATGTTTGTGAAAGAAGATACTGTAGCAAAATGATTCGAACTGTGATTCAAACCAAGGACCAAACAGACTCTTAAATTATTCTAACTTCAAATTTGACTGACAAACCATTCTCTCTTTTTGTTTCGTTCCTTTTCAAAATGACATAAAATCCTCTCAAACTTGATACTTTTATAAACAAGGGGTTAGGTTTTTTTTTTTTTTTTATCATGTGTGCTTGTCGTATGGGTTACACAATAATAATACTGTAAAAAATTGTCCCATGACTTACTCAATATTAACACCGTAAAAAAATTGCACTTTGCTAACTGGTTTTTTTAGGGCTTTGCCAACCAATTTGTGACACAAATGTGATTAAATTATTTTGAAATTGTAGTAAATAGTAGGTTTGAAAATATTTGTAATAATAGGAATTTACTAGGTAATGAAAAATTAATATGTAAAATTATATTTATTACAAGTAAAAAATAATTTACTAAGTAAATATTTTATTTACCATTATTTATTACATATATTTTCAAAACATGTTATATATTTTAATTATTTAGCATAAAACTGCAAACAAATAATGTTTAATATTATTAAATAAAATGTTTTAAATGTAACCTATATAGATGGTCGATCACAACAGCCTTTGGCTCTAGGTGAGGCCTAAGATAGTTTTCATCACCTTTGAGTTGCCTTGGGAAAAAGGTCTATAGGGTGTTCAGGAGAAAAGTTATAACTTTAAATTTTAAACCACATATAGTAGTATATACGAATTTTATATTGTAACATATTTTTTACTTTACACTGTAACATATAGAGCTTTTATACTATTTGTGATTTAAACACCCCAATCAATTCTTCGATCAATTTGTTATTGGCAAAACTTCTATTTTGCGCTTCAAAAATAAATCTATATATAAAACAGTTTGGTAAATAGGTCTATCATTTACATAAAAATAATAGTCATAATTAAATTTATATTCATATCGACAACTAAGGTTATTTATGAATTTTTAACTTTAAAAAAAAATAAAAAGGAATTAAAGGTCTGGCATTTATATAAGATACAATTGGTTAAAGGGATGTTTTATTTTAATTTTTTATGTTGAAAAAATAGCCTTTAATATTCTTATTTTTAAAGGTCATAGCTTTATCCTTGAATCCATAATTCCAATCCAAAGGCTTTGGATTGAATTATGAATTGGGATTTTTTTAATTTTTGGATTAAATTATGAACTAAGAGTTTCTCAGTCCGAAAGCTCTAAATTGGATTGCGGATTGAACTTAAATATGTAAAATTCAATTAGTGAACGCCCTTATGTTTAATTAATATCAACAAGACGCAAAAGGAAAGTGGAATGTTTGTGTTGCCAAGAGAAAAAGTCGTGGCACCATGTCCAAATCCGATAGCTTGTGAACTTTACTTTAGAATTTGCAAGTTTCGAACATTTAAGTAATCTAAGTTATGATGTACTTATGAATTTTATGTGATGATCCTCATCTTTTGGGCCATACTTTAATACTTTTCTTACTTACATAGCTATAGAAATTTGGAAATAATTTTTTTTAAACAATAAAATAATAATATACACATGCATATACAAACCTTATTTATACATATATATATGTATACATAACATATATATATATATAAATGTATACTTAACATAACATTTTTCAAAAGAGTTTCATCTTACTTGAACCATACGATACTTATTTTACAGCAAATCCAAATCAATTTAACATACATATAGAGCGGAAATAGTTCAATGGTGGTGTCTTTACCCTAGTTTAAACATTACTCATGCTCTGCTACCAGCTCATCAGTGGTATAAACCTTATCTTATAGCTGATTTTCCTACAGCATGACATAATTAGGTAAGTTAATGCTCAATAAGTCTAAACATATGTGGGAGAATCATGGGCGAATCAGTAGTGCCATCGTCCAATGAAATCGTTCGACGAAATCACTGGTGCCATCGTTCGACAAAATCTTATGAGGTAGTGATACTGATTCGCCCACGATTCTCCCGCATATGTTTGATCTTACTGAGCATTAAATCACTTAGTCATTTCATGCTGTAGGAAAATCAGCTATAAGATCAGAGTAATACCACTGATGAGCTGGCGGTAGAGCATGAGCAATGTATAGACCAGAGTAGGGACACCGCTACTGAAATGTTTTCACTCTATATATATATTAAATTGATTTGGACTTGTTGTAAAATAAGTATAGCATGGTTCAAGCAAAATGAAACTCTTTTGAAAAATGTTATATTAAGTATACATACATATATATATATATATAAGGAAGGTTTGTATATGCATGTGTATATTATTATTTTATTGTTTAAAAAAATTATTCCTAAATTTCTATAGCTATGTTAGTAAAAAAGGTGCTAAAGTATAGCCCGAAAGATGACGGGTCGTCACATTTTAAACGAATATGATACCTTGTGAATTTTATATTAGAACTTGTACACTTTGAATGTTGAAACTGTAAAAGTTATGGTAGATTTATAAACCAACACAATACCGTAAAAGCACACATAGAATGACAAGTAAGAATGCAAACTTTTTTTATGAATGAAACTTTGAAAACTAAATTATTAATTTTTATTCAAATTTGTAATTAGTAATTAAACTTATGAATGGTCGTTGATAACAAATGGAAAAAGGTAAACTCCTTTCAAATCAACTACAAGATAAACAGAATAGTGATTTTACTTGTATTTATTTGTGTTCCTCCAAACTCATATAATGGCCATAGTTCTTTATTAGAAACCACAGCCTAAACAGAAGTATTAACAAGTTTACAAGGCGTTTGGGAAACATGGTTCAGATAAAAAAATTTAGTTCAACCCAATTTGTTACAAGTTTTTCTCGTATAAAATTTATAGTGTCGCAGCTTGCAGTCCAACCTTTAATTCCAAATAAGTTTTCAAATAGAGCCTTAAGTTGTAAAGTGTCTGTGATCATATGCATTTTGTTTAACATCATGTCTTACATTGAAAACGTTTCTATCATGATGTTGATGGTAACCAAAGAAAGCATTTTGCATCCCTCTTCATGGCAAACTATGCTGCCGGCAGGAAATTTAACCATGTCATAGATTGAGACACATTTGTAAATTTGTGATATTTTCCTTTTATATTTAACGAACAAACAATGGAACTATTAAATTTGCCTATTTGTGCAACTCCAATTCTCTTCCAAAATATTTGACATTTTATAATCATGCTTTACCACTTGTAGCATTAAAAAAAAAAGTAATTTCACTAATGGACGTTAAGGTTTATTTCTTGTTCCATTTTAGTCTTTTGTTTTTAAAAAGTCCTATTTTGGTCCCTAACCTATTATTTTGTTCCAATTTTCGTAATGCCATTAGTTGACCATTAAGTTTTGGATGGAAAAAACCATGTGCTGTCTATATAATAAGCAGTTAAACTATAATAAAATTTGAGATAAATGCCTTTGGGACTAAAACTAAAAAGAATATAAAGTTCAGGGACCAAATCTAAAAATATTTAAAGTTTAGAGACCAAAACTGAAAAATATATAAAGTTCAGGAACCATATGTGGACATTATTATCCTTATTATATTTTGTATTAGTTTAATATCAAAATGGCAAAAAATGTTGATGTTGAAAAAATGATAATGAATTAACAACAAAACACCAAAATACAAAAATAATATCAAAACACCAAAATAATATCCTTTTCTTATCATTTTTCACAAACTTTACATCTCATCCTAGTAATATTGCTTGTCTTTAATCATTGTTTTAAATTGAGAACGATCACTAAATGCTTCACTCAACTTGAAAATTTGTTTCGCCATGTTTGTTTCAAAAACACAAGCTAATATGAATATAAAACATAAGCCAATATATTATTTTTTTTATGTTAATTCATTGTCATTTATTCAACATCAGCCTTATTGCCATTTTGATAGATTTAAGCAATGAACTAATACAAAATATAATAAAGATAATAATGTCAACAAATGGTTCCTCAACTTTATATGTTTTTCAGTTTTTGTCTTTAAACTTTAGATGTTTTTCAGATTTGGTTACTAAACTTTATATTCTTTTCAGTTTTAGTCCCAAGAGTATTTGTCTCAAATTTTATTAATTTAATAACTTATCACATAGACAACACATAATTTTTTCCATTTAAAACTTAACGGTCAATTAATAGAAGGACTAAAATTAGAATAACGTAACAGATTAAGGATCAAAATAAAACTTTTTAAAAGCGAGGGACTAAAATATGACAAAAAAATAAACCATGAAGACAATTAATGGAATTAACCCAAAAAAACAATGAAAAAGCACAACTAGCTTTTTGCAATCTAAGGTGATCCAATTCTATTTGCGGTAGTACCTAAAAGCTAAATAAAATAAAAAAAAAATCATAATTCTTCTATGGTCTTTGGTTGAGCTTGACTCTCGAGAACTGAATGAAAATAACGACAAAAAAAGTTAAAAAAAACTATGCTTTGAAGTATACTACAACAAGTGGAGTTATTTTGGTGTATAATTTTGGTGAAGACCACAAGTGGTTGTATCAGGCTAAAAACAAGAAAATACTGGTACTTGTTTGCTTGTTTTGAGGAAAAGTCATAGGGAATCCAACTAATCCTGTAGATGATTAAAACTAATTTATCAATTAATTACAAAAATCGAGTGCAGTTCAATGAATCTTAAGGCCGTGACTAATGATCACAATGATTATCCTACTTTTTGTATGTCTTATTGAGATCTCTCTCTCTCTCTCTCTCTAATATATATATAATTGAGATTTTCTTTAAGAAGTGTCTAATTGAGATTAGACAATTAGCTAATTATGTTGAAATTGCAAGTATAAAGTATAAGCAACTATAAATGTGAAATAGATATACGTCACAACGTGCCAAAAAAAAAAAAAACCAGATTAATAAAGTCGACGTAGATATTTGTCCGCTTTGGTGTTTTAGTCTATGTTATTTTGCGGGGTTGCAACATTACTGCGCGCCTTGTTAATATTTATTAAAATATAATTGGCTACTAAAAAAAATATTGACAGTGATATTGAATGACAACTGGTATTGATCTAATAAATTATCGCCTCCCATTATACATGAATAAAATACACGGTTTGTGTTGTTGCAAGACACTCTAGAACTTGTGTTATTGTGAACGGCCAGTGAGTGGTATGAATGGTGCAACACCATATCAAATAATATCATGAAAATTATATTCATTAGGGAAAATAAAGCGGAAAATAATAAATTGTAATTGTTATGAAGGTTAAAATAAAAAAGGCGGAGCTTGACAATCCGGCAGTTTTTAGACCATCGGTCTAGTATCACATTATAACAAATTTTTCAACTACATAAGGTCAGATATGATAATTTTAAAACAAATTTGGTCCAGTTTGTGAAATTTGAGAAACGGTATAAATCTGATTATATTATTCAAATTTACACATGTACATGTTTTTTTACTTTTTGTAATATATGTGCATATAAAGATGATATGCATATAAAAAAATTTATCCTATTTTTTATTTATTCAACTTTTAAAGTTTAATTAGCTTAAAAGAACAAAAAAAAAAAAAAAAAAAAGCAACAATAGAAAAACTCATTAAAAACTCTAAAAAATTAAATAAATAAAGTCAATCAAACATACTCTCAACGGGGCCAAATCATTTATAACTTTCCGGCCTTCTAATCCAAAAGGGCCAGGTCTGATTTGTATTCTTTTATAAACTCATTAAAACAGTCAGGTGCACATCCCTGGAAATTATGATGAATGTCTTTTTTTGGTAGTATTTTGGACAATTGTCTCCAAGAAATGTCCGTAATCTTTTTCTTCAATTATACACCCATTTTGAAATAGAAAGATTGGAAATTTATAACTAAAGTTAATTTTACTAATGGCCTCTAAATTTTATTATTTGTCTCATTTTAGCTCCTGAATTTTAAAAACATTACAAAGTGCATGCCTAAATTATTCTTATTGTGTCGCATTTTTCAAGTCTCAGAGCGCAAATGTGATAAGTAACATTATTTATAGGTCAAAAGTGAAATCAATAATTACTGTCGCGAGAATAGAATCTATAATTACTTGAATGTTTAATTGTAAAAAAATGATTATTTATTTTAAACAAAAAATATACTAAAGCATGGAAGTTCATAAAATAAATCCTTTTTAAAATTTAAAATTTAGACATATAATATAATCTTACTAATTGCAATGGAATGTAGCAGGGAATTTATAATATTTTATTAATATAAAAAATTAACATCATTATAATAATTACTATCTAATTTTATAGCACGTACCAAACTATTATAATAATCATGTTAACTTTAGATTACGCTATAGCTAAAATTCTCTCTCAGTGGTCGATGAGATAAAAAACCTAATTGTTCAAACATGAGATATATATATATATATATATATATATATATATTAAAGATAAAAAATTACTTTAAAATAAAATTATTAAAAAAATAAATTAACATCTAGCATGAATTAAACAAAATTTATGTTTCTTATTACACAAGCTGCACGATGATTAAAAAAATTACTTAGAGATCTTGCTAGTATTGAACAGCTTAAATAAGAGAAATATACAATAGACTACGTCATAAAAATTATGTAGTACTCCTTTCAACAAGAACTTAACGCTTGGATGATTTGTCTACTTCAGATTTATGTCATAAAAACTGTCTTTCTTAGTTATCATATTAATTGTTTAGTCAAAAGCACTGTAAATAAATCTCTTATATTAATTAATAAACTTCAAATATTATCATTAAAAATATTATTATATACATTTTTATAAATTTGGATGTTAAACTGTGCTTTTTTATTTTTTCTTTTTGGTGAACGAATGTAACGGTGTGGGTGTACAGATGTGTTTCCACAAACTTTATGGACACAAAAAGAGCCCAAGACTAGATATGATTATGTTGAGCAAAATCAATAGCAAAAGTATAGCCCAACACTTTGGGGAAGAACACAAAGGATGCTAGAAAGAGACCACGCAAGCGTCGTTTAACATTCTCAACTTTATTAAATGCATAAAACGGAAAATTTTAATAATGTCATTTAAAATATATTAATATACATTAGGGATTTAATTGGAATACTCGACAATTTAATAAATGTTTCCACCCATGCATTCTAGTTCAACATGCCCATTTCTAAAAGGGATAATTACAGTCATGAATTTTGTACCATAATTTAGAGTACTAGTTCATTTTCTGTGGATTTACCCATTGACTTAAAATTGTGGGATAAGTTAACACAAAAAAGTCGATAACGTAAGTGGCATTTACAAATAGTTTAGGTAGTATAACCACATTACAAATTTTGGCTAAACTTGTAACGCGGGCTAGCAGTATTAAATAAATAAAAATAAAATTAAATTTAATATTATTTAAATCAATTAAACAATGTCTATAGGTCTTTAAACAAAAATAAAAATAAAAATAAATGTTTAAAATACAAACCACAGTTTTTAGTGTAGCACCAAATATTTAAAATACAGTCATCATCACCATAGTACAATTCTTCAATAACTTAACGCAACCACCATAAAAATAATGCAAATCTTACATGTTCTAGACGAGTTACAAATAAACAAGATCTTCTAACATGAAAACAACAGTGTTGTTGCCTATTTCTCGTCAGATAAGTTGCACTGAGTTTCACCTGAGAGATGTAAATATGATAGGGATGAGTATCGACATGCCCAGTAAGGAAAAACCATTACTCACCTTATTAAGGTTTTATTCATTACCACATTAAAACTGCATAGTTAGTTAATTTATATTATATTTTAGATTATGAGTTTTATTATGATCATATTCCGTGGATACTATAGTTAATCATTACCAAGTTTCACACTTACACATATATATATACAAATATTACAATTCATCTTTATTCCTAGGTATCAACAATAAATAAAGTATCACTTAACTCATCGAAACCCAAATGGGCGTGCTTGGCCATCCTTCAAACATTCTGAGAGTGTTCTGGTGATGGGACATCAAGTCCCGAGTCCTCACCTTGTCAATTCTTGTACAGTGTGTTCTGGAACTTTCGACCCAAGGGAGCATCATCACCTCCTCCTATTTTACCTTTGAGGGTATTTGCGCCTAAGGACGAACTGTCGCCCTCTTTACGTCTCACAATTTCTCTATGATCAACCTTTGTTTATAAAGTTAGTTTTCCTAACCATGCTTTTCAATTTACAACATGTGTCAAATCATTATGTTCCTCGTTGCACAATACAGGATGAGTTCCACATCATCAAGTTATGGTTATAACCATATATATTCAACAATATTATTTACATATCTTGCAACATAAAACAACAAAATTTTAATTTATCAAAACCCTATAAAAGATGAGTAATAGAATCTCTACCTTCCAAGCTCATCAACAATCTTTTAATCTCGGAATTAATTAACGTAACCTCCACACACCCTTGATCCTAAGGCGTGCATAAGGACAATTAAAACTAAAGCACAACATATGACTACATCCATAAATGAATTATGTGTAAATCTATCTCACTAATGTGCCATTAAGTTTTTATGCAATTTCTTTTTAAATACCAAAGTAAACAATTTTTATCTTAAACATAATATAAAATACATACAAGTAATCTATATATTTTAGTCTCTAATAAGATTCATAAATCACTTAGGATAGTGCTGAAAAGGTTGCAAGACATTAAAGGATTAGAAGGTAAGCAAAGTTGGGTTCTTGGTTCAGGTTAGCAGCTGGTATACCATGGCAAACTGGTTGTATACTTTTGCAAAAAGTCGGGTTCACTATCTACAATTAGCACATGGGTTAACAGGTGGTTTACTTTAGGTAGACAGGTGGTATACTGCCACTGATAGGTTTACTAGTTTCCAATCCAAAAATTGAAAATTCATAGAAAATAAAATACAACTCTGATTTATGCTAATGATAGCTCGTTGGAAAGCTTAGGATGTCTACTTTTAAAACATGCAAACTAAGTTACAAAATTCATTTTCGTCTAATCCCAGAATTTCAAGAAAGTGCCACTGCCTATAGAGGTATTACAAAGTTTATGGAATGTCAAGTTTTTTTTTTAACCCAAAGCATATTATCCTTGTTCAAAATCTCAAAACCATTCCAAAATATGCAGCATGTATTATATAATCACAATAAACATATTCTCATGAGTATTCTGTCAAAATCATCATCAAATCATATCTCTAGCCTTTTTTGCAAATAATGAGAAAAACATACTTAAGTTTGCTCTTCAAGCTTAAAACCTTAAAATATCAATATTAAAGTTATGGAAACTGGTTTTAAATGTTCCTATCATGTTTGTAATATTGTTATCAAACCAAAATAAAGGTTGGTTGTCGGTTTCAACTCAAGACTCAAGTTTTTTGTTTATAAATGCTCAATTATGCATGTTAACATAACTAAAAATTTGTATGAATTTTGAACACGAAAACTATGCAGTAAACATGGAGAAAACACGTATTAAAAACCAAATTTGAATTAAAGAAAACTTACCTCAAAACTCCTTTGAAAAACACCAAAGTTTGGGTTAAAATCAGCTTGAATTGACTCTAAAACGGCTTCAAACATGGCTGGGGATTATAGCCACCTTAGTTGTAAAGAGAGTTTTGTTCTCTGTGTCTTTAGTCAGAAATTGAAGTAAGAAAGGGAGAGAATGAGAAACTAGAGAAGAAGGTGGTGAGGGCTGATTAAAAACGTATGAAAATAATTGAGAGGAAGGGGGAGTTTATGGGGAAAGATGTAAGAAGAAACAAATGAGCATTAAAAGAAAATATCATCATGTCTCCCAGGGAGACTTTTGGCAAACAATGCCAACATAATTGAGGGAAAAAATGGAGTAAGTTGTGGAAGAATATGAAGGAAGTATTAAAAATGGTGGTTGGGAAAAATCCCTGTCTCCTTCGGAGACTTTTAGCAAAATGAGAAGAAGGCTACTTAATTGAGTATTAATGTAGGGAGACAAGGTTGGTATAAGTGGGTGATAGGTACGTTTTGAATGTTTCTTATGGAGACTTGGTAAAAAAAAAAATACTAAAGTGGCATTTTTTTTAATAATTGAAACAACAAAGACAAATTTGGTAATTTAACATGCTACTAATTTTTAAATTGTCACATTTTATTCATTAAATTCTATAAAAATCATACCCGTTAAAATAACAGGTGTTATAAAACTGAATTACGATAAAAAATTTAGGGCGTATTTATTATTAATAATTATTTTGGCTAAACAAGTAATGTAATACATATTAGAAAAAGGTAAGGGCCACAAATTGTTCTTGACGTTTACCGTCAGTCTTTCTTTAGTTACTAATATTTAAAAGGTCTTATTTTAGTTTGTAATCTATTATTATATTTTAGTTTCAGTTCTTTTGTTAACCAGGTTTTGAATATTTGATAAACTTTAAAATATCTCACTTAGGTCCTTAACCTATTCCAACAAAGGGATTAAAAGTGAAACAATGTAAAGGGTATTTAAGAGAGCATTTGGAACTGAAAATATTGGTTTGAAAACTGTAATATGCAAGAGCTTTACACTATAATAACTTTTTATTTTTTACTATAGTTGATGAGAATTTTATATTATTTGTTGATTGAAACTAATAGTTCTAATCGAAATGCCAAATAAAGACGTAGTAAATTAGAAAACAAAGTGAGATATTTTAAAAATTATCTATCAGATATTTAACATCTTACTAACAAAATGTTTAAAACTAAAACATAATAATATATAAGAGATTGAAATAAGATTTTTTAAACGTTATTGTGATTGAAGGTAAACATCAAGTATTATTTACGAGATTAACCTAAAAATAGATACCAAGAAATAGCTCACATAAATAACCTATCCAAATGCTAAGGTGTCCGTGTTTGAAAAAATAATTTGAACTTTTTAAGTTTCAATTAAAAATAGGTATATTACACTATAAAGTACTTTTTAAGTGTAATTATAGGATTCACTCTCGATTAATCCTATAATATTCTCCCAAATTGATACAAAATAGACACCGTATATTAACATCTGGTGCTTGTACTCTTAAAAGCAAAATATGTGGTGCCGATGTTAAAAAAAAAAAGAAAAAAGGCTGATTGCTAGCGGTGTCCTGTAACATTGTTTGGTTTTTTAAGTCGTGCTATAGAAAGACAGAAGACAAACCTAAAAAAAATTTTGGAGGCTTTTGAGGTGTAAGAAAATTAGACAATGGCCAGGAAAATCGAATTTGGAGGGAAAGAGAAGACGGAAATGGCGGTAAAGCTGCAAGAAAAAGTCTCTCCAAATACCCACGTCCTCCAAACGTCCGACCAAAGTATCGTTCTCCGTTCGCCGGATTTTCATTTCCCCGCCATGGATTCTTTCTTGGACGCCAAACAGAAAATAAAGGAAGGAAAAGAGAAGAAGTTACAGAGCAGAGACCAAAACTAAGCAACTACGGTATCGCTGAAGCTGAATCATGTACAACAAAGCTCCCTCAATCACGGCGATATACAACTCGATTAGGTCAGCCATTGTTTTTTATGTTTTTTTTTTTTTTTCCTTTTCGTCCCCCCTTTTTTGGAGATTTTGTTCGACAATTGTTGAAAGCTCTAAATCTTTTATGTACCTAATTCCTAAAACACGGTTTCTTCAGAGAAAATTCTGGCTCTGACGGCTTGAACGACGTCGTTTTCAGCTTCTCCGTCGTCTTCTACTCGTCGTTCCTAGGGTCCCTTGTTCTCTTCGCCTTGCTGGCCGGGAAGTGGAGTCTGGCGATCAATGGTCGCGGCGCTCGCGTTTTCTGGTCGAATCCTCTTACGCAGACGTAACCTACGAAACAAGATTAGATTTTTTAGCAAACAGTAATTTTGTGGATTTACTTGATGTTTACCAAGGCTTGGATATGGAACCTAACATGAAAATTTCTGAATTGTGTACTTTAAAATCTTTATGCTGAATATATTTAGAGGTAAACAAGGAAAAAAAAAAGTCAAGAACAAGATTTATAAAACTAGGGCTGACGACACACGGTGTTCAACAGGGCTGAAGTGACTAATTATTTTTTTAGGAGTTTGGAGGAAAATCATGTCATTTGTGCGGCCAATACTGCTTTTGGATGGAAATTGACTAATTATGTGTTAGTAATTATTAGGGAAATTATGTTATTGTTAATAAATACCTTTATTTTTCCTTTTAGCAAGCAAAAAAAATTTATTCTTGCAGGTTTGTAGTTTTTGGGCTATTGAATTGAAGACTCTGCTATTTTGAGTTGGATTTGTGGTGTTATTAAATCCTTTTGCCTTCAGAAAATAGGTTTTTCTTAGCCTGATAGGAGGGCAATAACTGATCTTAAGTTAAAGTAGCTAGATTGTGATGGGATGAGAAATAGGAATTCGGATTTTTCACGCACCTCTCCAAAAGCACTGTTGAATACCTTGTGTTGTCAACCCTGGTGACATGAATCTTATTGTTAGTGCCAACATTTTTTCTTTGTCAATGGTAAGAATTTAAATTCAACATGGTTTACACTAGTTACCCCTGAATATGGTTGGGATGGAGGTTCCAAAGTATACAGTTCGCCTTGGTAGGTTCCATAGCCAAGCCCTAGGAACATCAATCGGCTTAAGACTTGAATCATGGTCTGCAAACATCTGCATGGGAATTCAACCAGTCAATTTTGCCAGCCCAACCATAAACAAAGGCCTCAAGTACAAAGGAACAGTTTATCTCACCTCATTAACTTGGAAGTAGGTCCCATTAAGCGGAAAGCTTCCTCTCATCGCAGTCCTACAAGGTATCTGTTCATGACATATTTCAGCATTACTTAATTCCATATTCATTGACTCTGATGATGATTCAAAATCATTCATAATCGTTATTATTATGTCAGTTTTCTTTTGGTTATTAATATTGTTTTGTTCTTATTAGAATTAGAGTTGTTGTGTGCTTGTGTCTTTCTCATTGTTGTTGTATCGTATCATTTCTTAGTTATCGTTGTTCATACCAAAACTGTCCCTCGGACTGTTTGAGAATTTGCCTCGCGCACACTGTTGCATGAGAAACAGCTCTCCTCATCGCACAATTTGTCTAAACCTTGGGAACAACACCTTCTCTCTGGTGGCTCAATGGACTCCGGTGTTTCACCTAAGACGAATATAAACCGAGTTGATTAGAACACACATAACAAAGGAATCTATCAGATTGTTTTAACATAATACTTTATATCAATTTTAATGTATAGCTGTATAAAATCTACTTGCCTGGTGTCCATATGGCCAATAGGTAAGGGCTTGGATCATCAGGTTCTCTCCTGTCCAATTGTAGCTGTATGCAAAGCAAGAGGCAAAGGAAATCAAGTTTTGACAAGTTTAATTACATTTGCTTTGTAGATTCATAAATATTGCTTACCATCTCCAAAAGAGGGTGGGAATCTGGAAGCTCATAGCTGTATCAATGTGAAAAAAAATTAGTTAACTGATATTTACAGATCGGGGATGCATAATTTTTATTAAAATGCTTTATGTACTAAATTGGTATAATTATAAGCAAAAATTAGTTTTCTGCTAAATACTGATAATTTTGTTTTTTATAATCATTGTTTCCTTTATAGTTTTACGCTAATGTCTTGGACTTTTTCCTGTGAAGTTCTAGTTAGCAATGACTTTCAGGGACGCTGATCTTGAACTTTCATTTAGCCTGGACTTAGGCTTGTGAACTTGGGATACTGCTCTTGAACTTTTTTTAAGTTTAGACTTTTTGAGGGTTGGCTTGTGATTTTTTGGTTACCTTAGGCTTAAAAATTTATATATCAAATGTTATATCCTACTTTTCTTTTTGGCAGACCTAGTGTGCTTACTTACACATGGTGCTCTGTTCTTAGGTGGCTCACGTTCTTCAGCTTGGGCGTAGGAATAGAAGCAGATTCTGGTCCTAGAGCAACTAAGGCCTTTGACATTTCACCATCTTGAAGTTCCATATTTCTTTGCATGTAGTTCTGTAAATTCTGAGTGAACTCTTCAATGTTAAGCTTGATTGTGGGAATTTCATCAGGATCTTCACAGAGAGCGTCCTCTATGTCCTCTAATGTGGTTGTGCACTCTGGCTCTGGTGTTGCTGGTTCTTCAATTATTGGTTCACAATAACTGGTTCCAGCTATTGCTTCTGATTGGTGGCGTGCTTCCAATGATCGTTCTTCTTCTGATTGTTTGGTTGCATGAGGGAGGGGTAAAGGTGTCTTCTCGTTGATAGAGGTAAAGTTTATGTCTTCATTTCCTTTCTTTGTCGCAACCACAACATTTTTCTCCTCTGGCCCTGGCAGAGCAAGCCGTGCACTGCATTCAAAAACCTTCTGTTAGTGGTCATGCTATATATTTGGTAGTCTCTGGTTATAAGTTTTCTGGTGTTTTAATTGCTTCCTTCATGGCATACTTTCCATCATAGAATTGCTAAACTGAACACGTAAAAGGGGTCTAATAGATTGCAGTACAGGTGTGTGGTCTCCATTTATCTGTCTTTTTTCTCAACATAGTTGCAATATGTTGGAGCCAGTGGGATACAAACCTAGCAAATGCACTTGCAAAGTGTCTACATTCTCCTCTCATAGGACATGCATTGCAATTCGGTTTGTTTTTGGTGCAAAAAACCTGCATCAAAAAAAGTTCTTTCGATTATTCATAGCCTGTAACCTTGTAAAAACAGTCAGTCTGAACAGATACTAATACAAGCAAAGATTACCTTTCCAAATGTTATCATCTGGTAATGTAGCTCATACCTGCAAATAAAGTTTGAGTTAGTAATCATTTCATTATTTTGCTTTTGCCCGATCATATGCATTGGCAAAAGATTTCTATTAATATGCCAATTTAGAAGGGATTTTTCTCTTACAGTGTTCTTTGGTCAAGCTTGCATAGTCGGGGCCAGAGATATTTTTGAATTGATTCCAACACTGGGTACCTATGAGGCAGCAGAATGTTAGATCCCATCTAAGTACCTATAATTTGCAGGAGTAAAATTAAGCTCAGAGTTCTCACAGTTCAAGAAGATGCAACTGTAGTGACTCAGGCAGCGGCTGAAGGGGTACCCATCCCAATCGTACAGCAATGCGCCCAACATTTGTGTCGACCTACCAAAGGTGCAACCATTAGTTGTTGAGATCTGTTTCATCTGTTCTGGATAATAAGAACTTTACTATGAACTAACCGGAAAAGCAAGATGGTGAAGCGTCAAAAGTCGCACGCACTCTACGCTTTTCAGCCCTAAGCCCCTTACGCTTAGCAGATACTCTCTACAAGGACAGTCAGGTTATGTTTGCATTAAAGCCATAGAAGTGTATTCTGTGTTTATAACCAGCTATGCTATGCATCAATGATATAATATGGAGCAGAAAGAGCTGTAAAATCTGATTTAAGTTCCTAAATTTATGACTTGGGTTGAGTCATTTCCATTTAGCTTACTTTGCTTCGTCAGGTGGAACATCCCTCAACCACTCAAGATCTATCTTTCCATGTTCTCTTACCAGCCGGTCAAGAAAATCCTGCACGACTTGTCAACAAGAATTAGCTTACTCCATTTTTTTATTTGTTTTATTTTTTAAAATATGGCATGATCTAGAATGACTTTATTCCCACTGTAGAAATATGTTGCATGTTGTATATGTACCTTGATTCGTTCTGCAAGCTTGTTATTCATGCCTCGTTCTTTAATTGTGTCTGCAATTTCATCAACCCCGGCACATCGTACAGCTTCCCAGTCCAACGAGTCCATTGTGTTTGCTGTTCTTTCTCTTCTTCCATTGGCTTCTGCCTGTTTCCTTAATTCGTCCCAGTCCTGATCTTTTGTCTCCTTTCTGACCCTTTTGCCTTTTGATTTTGCAGTAGCATCACCCATCTCACTGCCCTCCTTAGTCAATGAATGACCACTATCATCAAAACCTGATTCTGTAGTCTTTTTCATAACTGCTTGGTTTTTGTCAGAATGATTTGGCAAATTTTTCTGTATTCCATTGTTTTTTTCCTCAGTCGATGGTTCAAAGTTATCTTGGTTTTCAATGTGTATACTTTGAGATTCAATGCATATATTTTGGTCTACCTGAATGTTGTTGCACAGCCTAGCTGCTTCTTTCAGAGTCACTGTCATCTGATCTTGAGTGACGTTTTGACTTGCAGATTCGACTGTTAATGTACTCTGATCGCTTGCACTGTTTTCATTTTTGATCTGGGAAGTATCTGAAGATTGTGTTTCTTCCCTGAAAAACTCAAAGCTCCCAACCATCAATACATCTTCGTTAGTGGCTTCATGCAAACAATTATTGCTAGCTGGGTCCACGGATGATTCCATGAAACTTTTAGGACTAGCTTCATCTATATTTTGTCTCTCGTTGTCATGCTTCGTAGCGTTAGAGTCATTGCAATCATCCTTCAACTTCTCGTCACATGGCATCTGTGCACTCCCTTGATATGCCTTTATTAGCGTGGAGGATTCATCCTTGTGTAGACAACAGTGGTGTTTCGATCTATTTGGTAGATCCTCTGTATCTGAGTTGCTCCCTGAGAAAGATCCCGACTTATCGCAACTTTGAGAGCTTGTAGAATCCACAGAATTCTGCAGTGAGACTAGACCACTTGCTTTCCCATCTTGTTCCACGCAAAATTTTGAAGCACCTGTTATTTCATTGAGATCTGTATCAAGGGGTGTAAAGGAAGTCCTGTGGCAAACTGGCTGATTTGGAGCGATCTCACTTATGCACACATCTGGTTCATTTGACACCACACATGCCTTTTCATGGTTCCTCGACTTGAGGGGAAAACGTGCAGCAAGTGACATGAATGCAGAGCTGTAACATCATACAGAGATTGGTGAAAAAAAAAAATCTTTCTAACTATCTAATTAACATTTAGTTAATCTTGAAATTCTCTTAGAAACTGTAGTTACCTAGAAAGATGGTCTGAGACATTTTGAGTGAGAAACACACCAACAACTGAATCTAGAACCGATCCCTTCCACTGAGAGAAGCGTCTATCTCCTACAAAAGTTTCATTTTACTATCATGATTTTGTAGATGACATAATGCAACAGACATAACAAAAAAAAAATTGCAAGTTGAATAAGCACAAGTTCCTTGAGCTGATCAAGCTTGGTATTACAAAGTTTTTTGAGTTGACGCATGAGCAAGAGTTTTTTTTTTTTTTGGTGATATAAATATACATCTTTTCGTTGATTACTCTCATTTATAGGTGTAAATAAACATTCTAGCTACAATTTGTCATTGTATTATTATTGTCGTATTTGTGTCTTCTATTGCAATTTTTCATTTTGTGGAATAGCTCTTGTACATGATTTAAAAACTTTTGTAGCTCTATATGGTAGTTAATTAAGAAACAAGATCTCTTGCTTTCTTTCTTTCTTGCCACTCATTTTGTTTCTTCTCCCCGACCATTGAGGATATGAGTAGGACTAAAATTTTTGCAATTACTATGGCATTCTCAAACTATATGACCACTAGAATTCTTGATAACTAGTGACCGGTATTGAATACTGTACCTTGCACTAGATGCATTCTTGCTATAAAAGAGTCTGCTCGTCCGCGAAAAACTTTGCGCTCTTCCTCCCACCATTTTGCTTTATCTTCATCCGTTCCATCAATACCTTCACTATTTATATTCTCTAATAGAAGTTTCCATACTCGATTAGTTTCTTCATCAAGGTCCACTTTAGGGCGGGGACGGGGTTTCCTGATAGGATTAAATGAACCTGCAAATGGCACAATAGTTCCTTCTGTTCTATAAAGAATGAGTGCATTTTGCTCTTGATATCTATTGAAAGGAACAATTGCACTTCTCTCTTGATAGGAGATTCTGCTTTCTCTATTGATGTCCAAGCATTTCAATTGCCTGTCGATTGCATCAACAGAAAATATCGTTCTTGATGGTTCTGCAATAAGAGCTTAAAAAATCATACTACTGCTCTGCAAATTGAAGTATGAAAAATGTGAGTGTACAGACAGTTACTGTTGAAGTACCTGATAACTTGGAATAAGATTGTTGGTCACCGTACAATGTAGGATTTTGGACTGCTGGATAATTTATCTTTTTTGTGCGGCTCTTTTTTGCTAGTTTGCCATTTGTCTGTGCAATTAGGGCATGTATGCATTTATTAGTTTCACTTGCATCATTGTCCACGTCGTGCAGTTTGTCAGGATAAGGTATCCCCATCTTGTGCATTGCTGTCCTAGTTAATGAAGCCCACTTAGGAGCTTTTGCACCGCTTCTAGTGCTTCGAGATCTTTTCTTTGTTGGCCTCTCCTTTGAGCTTAAAGCCATAATGATGTATTCATTGGTTTGCTGGTTATCTTGAAGGCCCTTTCCAGCTTGTCCTGATGGAGAAGAAACTTTACTATCTTCTGCTGTTATTTCCCCCTCAAAATCTTTTGCTGCCCTGCAAAATATTGCGCTTGATGTTATATTGTTCTGCTCCTTATCAGTTCTTTTTCTACTACTCGCCCAAGATAGGTATTCAAGTAAACTATTATAGCAAACACCATTCATATTTATGCTTCCAGTATTTGCTTGTTCGAGAGCATGATGGTAGTTTTGCATGAAGCCTTTAGCTTGTTCTTGTCCTCCCATCAGATTTACACTAGTGCTGCAGTTAGAATCATTTAGACTCGTTGGCCATGGTGGTGTGTTCCACTCCAATACACCTTGTACAGTGCTTTCATGGTGGGCCATCCCTGTTTGTTTGTTTCTTGTCGTATTTTCTTCAATTCTACTGCAGACTTGAATGGTTGATTCTGAAACTCTACTGGTGCAAAAATGGGGTACCTGCGATTCTGAATTCACTTTGAAAGGACTAGATATTGAATCCTTAGCTTCTGGTTGCGTTTCTTCAAAATTTAAGGTCCTTCTGCATGACCTCTTAATTTGTGTTCGTGTTCTGGAGGCACCATGCCGTCCAGCTGCTTCTGGTGGTGTATCTGATAGTATTTCATTTCCGTTCTTTCTAACATATTTTCTCTTCCCTGTTGAATTTTTCTTAGAATCAGCAGGATTTGGAGTCTTTGGCTTTGGGGTTCTTGGCTTGCCTTCTGTAATCACCTTGGGCCTGTGTTTTTTCCTCCTTGGTTTCTGCTGTGGTGTTTTATTCAGGTCGATTACTTGGCCGTCTCCCTTGTTAGGATTTTGAATCTCCTGGAGTTTCATGGAGTCTACCGTAGGCGAGGACTCTTTGGCAGGCCTTGGGCTTCCTTCATCATTATTTAGCACGCTGATGATCTCCATTGAGTCAGTGGTTTCATTCTTCTGCTTCTCTGTTTGCAGGTCTCTTGTATCTACATCCAATTTTTCTACTCTTGTGGACTTATTTGGTGTCACAGATGCAAACCTGGGGATGCTCTTGCCATGTGAAACGCTAAATGCAGCTTCAGGCGTCAAATTTAGATCATAGGTATGGTGATGACGGACTGGAATTTGATCTGCAGTAAGATTGGGACGTCACAGATTAGTAACCATAGACCACTACTTGATGCTAACTACATATAGAACTTAAATTTCTAATGATCTTTGTATATATATTCCTGAGGTTTGTAAAGATTTTTCAAATACTTGAAAAAAATTTAATAAATTGCTGGGGAATGAAGCAAATACAATGTGGAATATGGACAGGATGATATTAAATGACTTGTAAGCCATCATCCCCGTTTGTGGTCTTTTGAGTTTGGCATAAAATCATGTATGACTGTCAAACTTAGTATTTTCATCCAAATTCTCTCTTTCCCACATCAGTCATTTCTCTTAGGTTTATCACCACTGCCAGCTCCTAGCGACCATTCTATTTACTACCGTAGTTCATCTTCACTGTTTGTCATTTTTGATCTAGGTGTCTGATTTTTAGTTCTCTAGCCTTCAGGTATGTTAACTAATAGGCCGTTTGGCAAATGCGTTTTGAACTACAATTTACAGTTCAAATTTAGTTTGCTACAATGTTTTTTTTTTTTATAAAATTTGACAGCAAACTTGGTTTAAACTACAATTGTAGTTCAAAATGCATTGCAAAACGGCCTATAAATACTATACTCGCCCATCCTCATAATAAAATCTGAATAATATATTTTTCCGTGGTGAATAATATGTCAAGCTCATAATGATTGTGGGAAAACCCAAAAAAAAAAAAAAAAAACCGAGTATTGTAAAACAAGTCTTACAGTTAGGGTCTGGACTGTCAGTGGCTGGAGGGATGACAGCTCCAGCTTCTGCTTGAAACAAGAGCTCTTGACAAGTAAATTTATTCCATCTGCTCATTGTATGATAGTAAGCCTTCTTGGACATTCCCACATTGTTAGCAGATCCCCAATTGGTGAGGCTTTCATGTCCTACGGTACTGGTAGGAGATGAAAATGACCTTGGAAATGCCATATTCCCTGCCAAATTTGGCTTGAAGGGGGTCATTGGAACCCAAGAAGCTTGATTCCTCACCTCATTTTGGGTCTTATCTCTAGCATCGTCCATTCCTTTGCAAGCCCCCTTCTACACTCTTGGGAGTTTTGAAATTCCCTTTTCGCCCTTGGTCTCAACTCTCGGTCTGTCTGTTATCCTTGTAATTCCTCTCCCTCCAGATGGTCTTTGAATTGTGTTATTCTACCTAGAAGAAGAAAGAAGAAGAAGAAGAAAAAAAAAGGGAAATCAGAGTCAAGAATTCTGCAAAGTTGGAATAAAATGCAAATGCAATAAAATGTTTGGAAATACTAGCGGTATGAGAGTGAACAGGAGAGAGAGACCAGAGTTTTTTTTTTTTTTTCTCCCTCGGCTAGAAACAGAAAAACAAATAAAACCCAGTTCACCAAAGTCCATAAAACATCACCTAAAAGCATAATCCTTGAAGAAACCAGATCTTCTGAACACAACCCAGTTGAGTTATTATGGCAACTATATCAAAAAGGATCAAAAAACTAATT
This sequence comes from Artocarpus hirsutus, assembly GCA_946598075.1. Lineage (NCBI taxonomy): Eukaryota > Viridiplantae > Streptophyta > Magnoliopsida > Rosales > Moraceae > Artocarpus > Artocarpus hirsutus. The sequence goes on from CAMOHE010047805.1 coordinate 83,469, forward strand.
AGATGTAATCTCTAATAACTTTTTTTTTTTTTGAGTAAATATATCACTGAAATCTCGGTTCTATGAGAACATGGCAAAAACAAAAAAACCTTCAGATACTCCCACTCTCAGTAATTCTCTCAAATGATGCCACTGACCTTTCGCTCTCTACCCCCCTCTCTCTCTCTCTCTCTTCTACCGAGTATGTATGAAATAAAAAAATTAAAAAATAAAACCAATAATAAAACAATTAGATAATTTTCAGGAGAGTTACCGGGAAAAGATTGGGTCAATGCCGGAGATTTGTTGATCAGTCGCTTGGGAAGATAGCAACAAAATAAAAACCAAGTCTTTTCTCACGGAAACTGAGGAATTATAATTATGATTATTATTATAAAAAAGAAAATGAAAATAAAAAAACCAAACATTAAACCAACAGTCAGCATCATTATCTCAAGGGCAAGTTGAAAGTGAAAACTTCTTTTCCCGGTAAACAATTAAATCCAATTAAATAATAATTTATCGTACTAGCAAAAAATAATAATAATACTTTATCGTTTCTTCTTTTTTTCTTTATTTATTTTTTTTGGGTTTTCAAAATTTGATACGTTGGTAATTTCCTTGACAAGGGTAAAGCTGTAAAAGACTGCTCGCCAATGAAGCATGGCTTGGTGAAGCGGCGAGAGAAGAGATGATACGCGTGACCCAACTGACGCTCAAACATGCTTACGTGGCACTTCTGCCGGGACACTTGGCACGTGGGAATCTGTCAAAAAGTCCATTATGCTCCTCTGTGCAGTTCTGTTCTTTTCTGTTCCGTTTCACCTCTCCCCGACGGCGTCGTCTCTTCGCCGTTACCGTTGGCGATGCTTTCGAGATGGGTTGTTGGGTTTGGATAAATTATTATAATAATATCTTCTTTTTTATCCTTTTTCTTTTTATTTTTTAAGTTTCAGGGTGCTGTTGACGGAGCCGTCGCGCACGGCGCTAGGGGTCCGTCAGTACGGAAAGCTCAAGCTTTTTGTGATGGGTAGTTGATAGCGTTAATTGGGTTTGGTGGGAAACGGTGGTCGCAATTTATGATTCTTCGCAGGTGGCGGTTATCACTGAGGATAAGTACTAAACTCTCCCTTTATCTTTAGCTAAACTAATTATAATCCATTTAAAATTTCGCATGTTAATTCACGTCTTGCATGCATGCACGCACGTATAATCTTTATTGGACTCAAAATAATGTATTATATGATGGTGGGGTCGTTTTGTATTTGTTTGCATCAGGAGACTTCTTCAACTTTTGTTGGAAAAGTGCTCAACACAGTAAAAAAAAAAAGAGGGCATCCATTTGACGAAATACAAGACAATCGCAACTCACATAACTAATTTTTTTTTTTTTATTCTTTTGACTTTTAATTATATTCAAATTGCTGCTCGAAAAAGATTTAGCTCTCTGGCAAGAAGAGAAGAGGTCGTTTGTCCAATGTGAACATATTGCACTTTTAATAAGCAATAATTTTTATGAAAAAAGACATATATACATATATTGAATTGGGATACATACACATAGATATGTGTCGCAGAGAGAAAGAAATAAGTTCTGACTGGAGGCTTTTTATGAACATGGAACACCTTCTATATATATATATAAGCTCTTAGCGGTGAGGCCAAATTAGGGATCAAGATTATGTTTGTTATTGAGAGACACATCAAATCGAGACAAAATAGACTGAGGGTGCTAGCTATTTTTGAAGTTTTGATGGCGTTTCGAGAGTATTTCTTCTCTAGCATCTTATGTTATTAAGGTTTTGTGCCTGGTCATGGTGTATCTGATCATTCTCAAACGTGTCGTATTTGAGATTCTACATTGGGTTGTTTGTGTGCTACATGAGAATTGGTGCATTGGTGTGCTTTTCTAATTGTTTCAGGAATTGTATCCCTGTTAAATGCTTTGCCGTTGTTGTTTGTGGTTTTTGTTTTCTATTCTGTTTAGTTTGGTTTCGATTAGTAATAATTATGGTTTTTTTTATTTTTTAACTTTGCATGTTTATCCTGTTATTTTAGTGTTTGCTTATGTTTTCCATTTATTGAATTTGTTTCTTAGTTATTTTTTGTGTGGCCTTAGGAAGGGTGAACAAAAAAATCCAACAATCCGACGAATCCGAATTTACCTACTCAATGAAATCCGAGATAATCTAAATCTAACGAATTTGAATAAGAATTTCCATCAACCTACCCAATCTGATTTTTCATTGGGTGGGTTTGGGTTAAGTTTTTCATAATCCAAGATAATTTGAACCCACCCAATGTAAAATATATATAAAATATTTATTACATTTATATTGTAATTTTGATATAATCTTATATTTAAAAACCTATATTTTTATTAACACGGTTTATAAGGACTTTTTCTTTTTGATCTTAGACTTCTATTTTTTACTTTCTACTTTCTAATACATATTACTGTACTACACAATCCCTTAAAAATAAAAATTAAAAAAGTCTTCACCATTTTCCACTCTAGCATACATACACTGTTTGCATTTCATTCACAACCCTACTTATTAATTTTTTCATTTCAAAATCCAAAAAATAAAAAAAAATCCCTCTCTCGTTTTGTTCGTTTGAGTGGTGACGCTTGGAGTTAGAGATTGACAATTGTGCAACATGTTGGTTGTGGTTGATGTTTATTAACTAAAAATATATAATTTGTTTTTTTTTAGTTTTTATTATTTTTGTTTGTTAGGTATGACTTATGTATTCGAGCTCTAGTAAAAATTAAATATGTGATGAATTTTAGTTTTTTTCTTTATATATTTCTTATTTTGATAAATTGTTACTAATTTTTTTCCTTCTTTATATCCGATTAACCCACTTAATCTACTCGAACTTTAATTAGATGGGTTGCTTTTAAAGTTTGAGTTCGTTAGATGGATTAGATTTAAAATCAACCCACCCAAACCTTGATTGGGTGAGTTGAAAAATCCCTAAAATCTGCTAAATCCACCCGATGTTCACCCCTAGGCCTTGGTGCCATGGGATATGATATTTTCATCAGTTATAAAGGGCCCGTTGAAAAATCATGTGTGTGATAGAAATTTTTTTTCAAAGGTAAATTACATTCCAAATCAAAGATATACACACACTAATAGTGTAAATATCTCACAATACAAGGCAATATAATCTTGACCATTATTCGGTTCTATTAGTAAGTTATAATGAAATACATAAGGGGACCAATAGTGTATCAAAATCTATCATTGGAAAACCGAAAAAAGATAAATCAAGCACACATTGGCTCTTTTAATGATATTGCTTCAATGATGGAAAACTTCGATCAATCAAGATAAACCCAAATCACAAAGGTTACTACCAATATAGCAAAAAAGCAAACTCTTGTGATGGGACACAAAAATCAGCACTGAAAGGTGAGGAAACCACATTCATTATTACATACCTAAAATCACAATAAAATAGCAAAACACTACACCAATAAGGCAAAAACATTGATGCCTTTATTAAAGATAAATAAACACAAAGCAAAAGACAAAAAACTTTTAGCCTTATGGAAAGACGTGCAGGCCACAAACCAACCTTTGTTGCACTATAACACCTAGAAATTTAATTAAGTATAATTAGTATGTAAATAGTGAATTGGTATACTTGAATGTAATTTGAACTTAATATAATTATTTTGAGGCATTTTCAAAATTTATCTCACTTCTAAATATTTTTATTTGTTATTTTGAATTTTGAAAACAAAACAATTTGTCAAATTCCAAACAAGTCCCTTCTTGCTAAAAACTTGAATACTTGAGATCTGTTTGTGAAGACCGAGGGGGCAGCCCACGGTTTTGTCCAAACCCACTGCTCTCCTTTTCTATTTAGTTACCCTTTCCCCAAGTTTCCCCTCATTCCTCACTCTTTCCCTCTCTTTCTCGTAACTCTCTTTTTCTCTCTTTTCTTCTTCAAATCTGCCACTCCTTCTCTCAATTTCTTTGCAAAAATTTCAATCCCAAGTCTCACTCTTGCTTAGTTGATGCCAAGGAATGAAGATTCAAGCCACAAATCCTCTCCAAAATGCTCATCAAAAGGTTAGCCCTTTTTTCTCAAAAATCTTTGTATTTTCGCTTTGAATTTCCCATGATTGTTTCAATCTGAGTTGTATGAGCCTAGATAACTCTTACCTTAAGTTTATGGGACCTTAGGCACCCCGAAAGTTAGCTTGATTTGAATGAAAACGAGACTTGCACTACTTTTTTTACATTTTTATCTATTTTTGGGTTTAAACTCTAAATTTGCATAAAAACTAGTGAGAAAGTGTTTAAATACGTTCTATTATGGTATTCTACAATGTTTTTATGTTATCTATACTCTGGGAATTGAGAAAAACAGGTTTGATTTGGTTTTTGGCTCGGATTTGATGAAAACCCGAGGTCTGGGGGTCTTCAGGTCGTGATAGTTCGATAGGCCAATCATGATCATTGGCAGGCCAGATTCATAGGTTTCATAGGCCGGACTCATCTAGTTAGCAGGCCGAACCTGGGCCAGTTTAGCAGGCTGGTGTTATATGGTCAGCAGGCCTATTATGCAGTTCGGTAGGCCGACCGGGCTTTGTAAAATTTTGCCATTTTCAACTGTTTTCATCGTTTAAAACCTGGATTAAGACTTTGATCTTGTAATATGATTTTGTGACTACAAAAGGCATACTAAGACACCATGAGATAGCTTAGTAGTGTAGAATATCCTAAGTTAGATATTGATAAACTTAGTTTACATTTAAGGTCATTTATGGTTCCATGGAGCTAACGTATAGTGGGTTGTGACTGCGGCGTTAACATCAGTATAGGACATTGATGTAGGACTTTTACCCTTTCTTTGATAACCGGGTTTTTAAATGGTTTTGGCCTCAAAAGGAATTCTTTTAAAAGGAATTCTTTTAAAATGTTTTCAATGAATAACTAAAAGAATTTTTATCATTTTCTTTTAGAAACTGTTGAATGATGTGATATTTATAATGAACTGCATGATAAATGTAAACAGACTTACTTGTTAAATGAAACATGAATAATGATTTACATTAGGGCATGATGCCATATGCAAAGATTGGGTCGTGTAGAGAACGACTTTGGGGACATGTCCTGAAACCCAACTGGGCCACTACGGTGGTAACTTTATGATTTGCCCAAGAAGATAATGAGATCATTTGTGGACAAACAATGAATTATTTTGGTAAGAATAATTTAATTAGATTTATTTATTTATTGTGTTTTCTAAATCTTTTCCTGAAATGATAAATTTTATATTCAAATTAAATGATTTTAAATTTTAATTCTATTGAGCCTTTCGTTCATATTTTATTTGTTTTTAAACCTTTTTTCCTCTAAGTGAAATTCAGCTTAGGACTGACTAGAAGTCCACTGATTGGACTCATGAGCAGTAGAAGATTTGGAGTAGGTTATTTGTGTCATCTAATCAAAGCATGTAATTTTTTAATTTCTCTTTTCTTACATTGGACTGTGGTTGTAAACTATAATTATTATCGATACCATGTATGTGTGTACTAATGTATGTCCGGTAAGGGGCAACATGTACTTATCTTCTTTTTATTATTATTTTATTTTGTTTATTCTGCTTTAATTTTTCGATAAAAGTCTTCAAAAGGATTTTAAATTCATCGCATTTTTTATAACTAACTAAATTCTTTATTGGTGATTTTAGTTAAAATTTGATTTAATTAATCTCATAAATTGATTTAATTATCTTAATTAATTTGCAACATCATCTTTCAAATTTCGGGGCATGACATACACAAAGATCGGAGCACACAACTCCAAGTCATACCTTCATAGACAGAGCCTTTCATCAACTAAGAAGAAGCATCGTACAAATGAGGATGAGACCCTCGCACCATAAACCCTTCATATGCCTCTAGTACCTCACACTAATGGACATCGCCTAGCACATGACACCATGCTTGCCATGCAATCTTATAACTGAGACAGCGGGGGGTCAAGACCTTAGATCTACGGTGTCGAGCTGTCGATGAAACCAAGGAAGGAAGCCAATCGCCCAATGCCGCTGCTCCATTACCTTACGAACGTTCCGTTCCTCCTGGCACCAACTTTTGTTTGGCGACCTTTTAGCAGACCATTAGGACTAGAGAAGTCATCATGAGGGCCGAGAGTCCAACGGTTAGTTGGCCACGGCTCAAACCCCAGCCTAAAGGAGAGAATTTAGGAAGAAAACCTAGCATTCATAAAGGGAGAGAGAGAGACACATAAAGAACTAGACACGAAAAAAAAAAAAAACGTGTGTTAGATTCTTAATAAACCTCTTTAGTTGTCTCTTTGTGAAGCTTGTCTCCGATACACACTATTTCTTTTTAAGTGTTTTATTTGAGTTTACTAGCGGAACCTATTAATTGTGAATATCATATCTACTATAATAAAAGGCCATGTGGGTATTGTATTGCCTTTCTATGCTATGAAATACTTTCTACGTTCAAAAATAGTATACAATTACTTGGACAATTAAATATTGAATTTGATAGCTTCTTAATTTAAATATATTATGTATATTTACGTGTAAACACATTCCCAGAATGATGGACTCATAAAAATATAAGTTTTGTGGTCCTTTTAGACATTATGTGAAGACCTTTATTTGATTATGGAAGTTAGATTTGTTAGCTAGATTTGGAACTAACAAGATAAAGAATGAATCTAGCTACCTCAATTTAAAAGTCAAACGATTCATGTATTAACATGTGTTTTTTAAGTATAATGTGAATAATAAATTAAAATATAATTCATACTGATGTATAAAATGAATGTTTTTATCAATGTGTAAATATCAAATTTGAGCATTTAAGAGTAAAAATCACTCTTCAATAAAATGCAAGAAAAAACACTCTTCAATGTAATGCAATCTGTGATGCCAAATTTGCTAGGTGTTAAACTTGATAGTAAATTTACCATCAAATTTAGTATATAGTAAATTTGACGTTTAATTCTTATTGGTTAGTAGATTGACTTTTTTACTTTAATAAATACAACATTTTCACTTTTTAATTATTTAATATTAAAAGCTTGCTTTTATAAATTTTAAGGCTTAATAATTATGACAAAAGACAAGTATGAGATTTTAAATAGCATTATGTATTGGAGCACAAAATAGAATAGCACATCAAATATGATATTTTTACACTTTTTAATGGCAAATATGGTAATAGCATTAACATTTGCATTGCATATGGTCTTAAGGTCAAGTTACAAGGGATGGTAAAATTTTTAAGAAAAAATACGAAAAATACTATTTATCAATTATCATTGGTGATCATGTTGATCATTCTTATAGGGTGTTTGGCAAGATGGTTAGAACCGTTAGTTAGAAGTATTTTTATACTGTAGCGATTTTTTTTATTATTATTGTAACATGTGAAAGTTTTATAGTGTTTATAACTGAGAAAATGATCCAAATCACAATTTGCCAACCACCCTTTTAGTATTTTAATTAGTTATACATTGAGAAGAAATTTCCTATCCTTTTAAAGTTTTTGGGTGGAGACATCCTCTTGATTAGTAGATTTCTTAAAAAGAGACAAGGGATGTCTTATTACTTATAACCTGTATTATAATGATGTTAGGTTTTAGTATTTAAAAGTTGGAATTGTTTTAAATTTTATGCTTTTAAAAAACATGTTATTTTGGTTAAATTTCTTGGGGGATCTTATGATAAGGAGTGCCTATCAATATTGTAAGTTTACAAGTCTCATAATATTAGATTAATCAGATTGAAAAAAAAAAACTTGCATATTCAGTAAAATTCGATTAAAAATTGATCATCAATAAAGAAGGTTGCACATTAAGTTGAATTCATTAAAATTTAATAATTTAAGTAGTCATCACCATTAGAAACATTCTCTCATATTTTATTAGATTTTTTTTATTTTCATATTTTATTTGTGGACTTTTTTTAGACAATAAGTGTATTTGGAATAGTAATCTAAAATTTTAGAGACATAATGTCATGCCTCGGAGTACGGGAGGTGACGTGGTAGATTAATTAAGTTAATTTAATAAGGATTTAGTTGAAAACAAGGTTTTTGAATTTAATTTATAAATACAAATGTGATAATTTTAAAATTGTTTATTTAAAACAAGCAGTTATAATATTTGAACAAATGAGAATAATAAAATAAACAATAAAGAAACAGTAAAAACAATCAAAATATGAGGTGAGGTGAAAATGGGTCCCACTGGCCACATCTTGTGCACACACACAGTACTGACAATATTACAATACAGCCATAGTCCAAGAGAAGAGAGAAAGTTAAAAATTTACATGCCTTGATTTGTTGTACTACAACCTACCCAAATCTTCTATTAATTGCAAGTCCGGTCAACGGACTCTTCTCCGATCCTAGGCTGATATTCACCTATAGGATAAAATTTTAAAACAAATAAAACATGAGCGAAAGGCTCAGTAGGACTATAATTTTGAAAATATTTAACTTTAAAAGAAACTTCATTAATCAAATAAATACATAGAAAATGTACTAGAACAAATAAATAAATAGATAGATGAAAATTTAATAAGGCTTTATCTTACCAAAACAATTTAAATAGGTCGACCAGAAAAATACCATTTTCTTTTCTTGGGCAAACCATATGTAATTCACTACCATAGTGGCCCAGCTGGGTTTCGGGACCTGCCCCCAAGGTCGCATACTACACGACCCGATCTCTGATATGGCATCATGCCCTAAATATATATATATATATATATATTCATGATTATCAAAATCTCTTTTT
>CAMOHE010047806.1:0-54912 GCA_946598075.1 Artocarpus hirsutus
GCTCTTATTGGTAGACCATCCCCGTGCCGCCCACTCATCCATACTGTCTCCTCTGGGGCCCTCTGGCCCCTCAGGGTTTTCTTTCGGGTCCCTCGGGTTCGAACATCAAACCTCCCTTAAGAGGTTCTTATTTCCTTCTCGAGTACCAATTGAGCTGTCTACCAATAAGAGCCATAAGTCCGAGGGCCCTACAAGGTGGGTCCTATGGAGGCTTAAGGGAGTACGCCCGGGCCGGACGCCACACTATATATAGCAGCATGCTCAATTGTCTCATCCATAAGGTATTAATAACGCGTCCGGTATCATGTCATTACTTAGGTCTTATCTTACTAAGTATTCTCATTTACATTCATTATTTGATTCATTATGATCATTCATTCTAAAATAAGAAATGAAAATACTGAGAAATTCATTGTAATCATATCTTAAAAATCAATTTGGAAGAAATTATTTGGCAAGAAATCTTTTGTGGCCAAGGTTCCCTTTTGAAAATATTTAAAACATTTTGTCATTCATTAAAAACATTTTGAAAGAATCTTTAAGGCCAAATCCATTAAAAACCTGGCTACCAAGAAAGGAGTAGAAATTCTACCTCGATATCCTATATCGTGACTCAACACTACAATCTTGACCCGCTATACATTAGCTCCATAGAACCACGATCAACCTTAAAAGTAAACTAAACTTCATCAATTTTTAACTTAGAGTCTTCTTTGCTATTATGCTATTTTATGGTGTTTTAGTATGCCCCTTTATAATCAAAATATCATATCATATGGTCAAGGTCTTTATCTAGGTTTTAAACAATGAAAACGGATGAAAACGGCAAAATTTTATAAAGTCTGGTCGGCTTACCGAACTCCTCTGTCTGGTCTGTCGAACTGTACAGTTCAACCTGCCAGATGTACAGCACCAGCCTACCGAACTAGCCCAGGTTTGGCCTGCCGACAGTATGAATCTGACATGCCGTTCTCATGAGTCCGGCCTGCCGATACTCATAATCGGCCTCCTAAACTGAAAAAATCTAGGGACCTCAGACTTTAAGTCTCGGCGTCTCTGAATCCAAAATTCCATTCTAAACTATTTTCTCAATTCTCAGGCATAGAAAATGTTTATAAATGGTAGAAAAACATATAAAAACACTTTTAACGCTTTTAAACAATATTTACACAAGGATTTCTCAAAAATTTTGAAAATGGAGAAAAATAAGAAAATAAAATTTAATCCAATTTTAGTGAAAACAAGCCTAGATTCATGATGATTTAGGTTCTACTAACTTAGATTGAAGGTTTTCTAAGCTCTAGAAACTCAAATTTCAACATTTAAAAATATTTAGAGAATTGGGAAAAAGTTTAAAATTTTGGAAATTTAGTGAACGAACCTCAAATCTTAGCTTTAAATCAAGAATCCAAGAAAAAAGTATTATTGTTTGTAATATGTCATTCTAACTAAATAAAAAGCTTAAGGAGAAAAAAAAAACACAAAATTCCTTAAAAGAGTAGAGCTCTTGAATTGTTTTTAAAATAAAAAATTTCTTGTAAAGCCTGCCCTTGAAAATTCTTTGTATTTGTATTTGAATGACATGCTATAAAAAATATTCATGTACGTTGTGAGTATGTGAATTACATTGACATAGAGATCTTGTAAAGTTGAAAGAAGAATAAATTAATTTATTAAATTGAACAAAATTGGATAGAATGAAGTTATTTGCTAATCAAAAAATGAAAAGACATAATAATACATTTTGAAAGTTAGGAAACAAAATAACATAAGTGATATAATTTGGAAGGAAAATATAGAAATATTCTACAAAAAATTATCCAAAAACTAACAAAGTTAAATGTAATGGGATACTTGCTAATTGAACAAAATTTGAAGGAATTAAGTGATACGTTTTAAAAAGTAAGTAACGTAGTTCATGGGTAATTGTGAAAATAATCTAATTGTTTAATGTATATATGCATGCATTTCTTCACTGGACAAAAAGAAAGAAAGAGAGATGATTAGAATAATTGAGTTTTGTAGGCTTTTCGAGTATTTTAAGTACTGGTGCGAAATTAATAAGGATATAATTACTGATATTAAGCAAATTAAACATATATATATATATATGGAGCTGTATTGGCTAATGACTTCCTTATTATAGTTAAATAATATGTCTCTCTGTTTCCAGTTGTTGATCTGTCAATTATTTTAAGATCTCGCCGAGGAATAATTTGCAAATAATAATTAATTGATGATGCAACCAATTAGTGGCAGACATTTTCATTTAAGATGTACACACACATAAAAATGAAGGCCGACAACATCACCAAAAACAAATGGAAAATCAGTAATTAATTACTTTGGAACTTGGAAAACTAAGGTCCTCAAATTATTATAAGTACCAGTTATGAACTTCGAGTCCTCTACGAACATATTTGACTTCAACAGTTCAACTATCATAGTACTTGTAATATGGCACAATCCGAAGAGAGAGGAAACACATATGATGGAGATCAAGATTATACACAAGATGGGACTGTGGATCTAAAAGGTAGACCTGTTTTAAGATCAAACACTGGAAGATGGAGAGCTTGCTCTTTCATTATAGGTAATAACATGTACCATTATGTGTACATTGCCTGACATATTTATATCTTCTTATTTTTGTGGTATTATAGAGAAAGTTGACTAAAATTACTATCTTATAAGGAAAATTAGCAAAATAACATTTTTCTATTTTTACACTGAACGACCACGGTCCAGTGTATAAAATATCGGTCACAAGAGGTTGTTCCAAAGGCATTTTGCTGCGTTAAAAACTTTTAGAAAGTTATTTTATGAATAAAGCATTCTATATGGCAGTCACCAGCTTGTGCTTTTATCCTCTTTTGTCTTAAACTCTTTGTTAGAGGAGTTAATTTTAATATGTACTCTTTATCTGCAGGCTATGAAATAGTTGAGAGGATAGCATTTGTGGGGATTCAAGCAAATCTAATTGTGTATTTGACAAGGGAGCTCCATCAAGGCACCGTAACATCTTCAAACAATGTCACCAACTGGGCTGGTACACTTCTAATGATACCCATTTTAGGTGCATACATTGCAGATGCCTATTTGGGTCGTTATTGGACCTTTATCATATCATCAGCAATTTATCTCTTGGTAAAGTATTGTGACAGCAATTAATATATATATATATGCACGCACACTTGCACTGATTTAATCAAAGCTATAATATGATTTCACGGCTTGGATTTATAAACTATCATTTAAATACGTTATAAATACATATTTTGCAATTGAACAGGGAATGGTCTTGTTAACACTAGCAGTTTCAGTGCCAGCACTTAAGCCCCCATCTTGCAGTACCACTCATGGGGTCCTAACCAAAGAAGAAGATTGCCCAAAAGCCTACTCTTTTCAAGTGGGCATCTTCTATTTGGCACTGTACATCATTGCAGTGGGGAGTGGAGGGACCAAACCAAATATCACCACCATGGGCGCAGACCAATTCGATGATTTCGAGCCAAAGGAGAGGATCCAGAAGCTCTCTTTCTTCAACTGGTGGATGTCTAGCTTGCTAGTTGCCGTCCTGTTCTCGGCCACTTTCTTGGTCTACATACAAGACAATGTGGGGTGGGGCCTTGGCTATGGCCTTCCAACAGCCGGGGCTGTGGTTTCTGTCATTGTGTTCTTAGCGGGCACCCCATTTTATAGGCACAAGTTGCCTTTGGGGAGTCCATTCACCAGAATGGCTAAGGTCTTTGTGGCAGCCCTTTTGAAAAGGAATCTGCCCTTACCAGATGACCCAGAAGAGCTTTATGAGCTGAGTTTGGAAGAGTATGCTAATAATGGGAAACAGCCAATAGACCATACCCCTTTGTTAAGGTGTTGATCATATTCTTGTAGTAGATGAATCAAAAATATAGGCAGCAACTATGTCGAAATGGATATCCACTTTGAGATAGTTGTTATCTATATATTTTGGTTCATCTACTAAAAAACCCCCTTCATTGCGCATGCATAATATTATAAAAATACTCTAAGATTTTCATATAGAACTATCTTGACAATTATCCAGTTTAATTTATTTAAGAGAAACCGATCTATTTCAAAAAAGAAAGAAAAAACACACACTACTGCTGGAAAAGTTTTTTAAATTAAATCATCAAACTTTCTCTGGATTCTATAAAATTACATATTACTTGACTTTATGAAGACTTAGAGTGACTCTTCAATCTTATAAACTAAAGGATGAGAAAAAATTCTGATGGATATATAAGGGAATTTTCTATTCCCTTTTTAGTTTTTTTCAATAATTCCAGTATACTAAATTAGCAACTAAAAAGAGGTCCAAGGAATAAGACCACGTTTTCTATTATTAATCAGAAATCGAATCTCATAACAAATCAATTTTCACCTTTATAATCAAAAACCTCTCATACACGAGAAGCCATTCATGGATGTGGATGAGCGGTCATTCCTTTAAACTTTTTTCTTTTCATTTTATTTATGAAATTTTATAAAATTTATCTAAAATTATACTCTTCTTTGTCTCTAAAATTCTATCTCTTTTTGTATTTGCCCCACCTCATTAATCAATCGTATATGCAGATTCCTGGATAAAGGAGCAGTGATGAAGAGCGGATCATCGTCAACCTCTCCATGGCTCTTATGCCCAGTGACCCAAGTCGAAGAAACCAAGCAAATCACAAAAATGATCCCAATCCTAATCGCCTCAATCATACCAGGCACCATGACCGCCCAGGTGGTGACACTCTTCATCAAACAAGGCACCACTCTTGACAGAAGCATGGGCCCGCACTTTGAAATCCCTCCGGCCTGCCTCTCCGTCTTCGTGTCCATCTTCATGCTCGCAAGCCTCGTGATCTACGACCGCCTCGTCGTCCCGATCCTCCGTCGCCACACCAACAACCTCAGGGGGATTTCCCTTCTCCAGAGGCTAGGCATCGGCATTTTCCTCCATGTCGTCATCATGGCCGTCGCCAGCTTCGTCGAAAAGAAGAGGCTCGACGTCGCCAAAGACCACGGCATATTGCGCAAAAACGACACCGTTCCTCTCACGATATTCGTCTTGCTTCCTCAGTTTGCTCTCATGGGCGTGGCTGATTCGTTTCTGGAGACTTCCCAGATGGAGTTCTTCTACGACCAAGCTCCGGAGCGAATGAAGAGTCTCGGGTCGTCGTTTTTCAGCATAAGCAAAGGAATAGGGTTTTTTCTAAGTAGTTTTATTCTGACGACGGTTTCTGAGATAACAAAGAAGGGAGGTCACAGAGGGTGGATTTTGGATAACTTGAATATGTCTCGTCTGGATAATTACTATGCCTTCTTGGCAGTCTTGGCGTTCCTCAATTTCCTCTTCTTTGTGGTTGTTTCCAAGTTGTTCGTTTACAATTCCGAGATCAAGAAGTCTAGGACCATTCAAACTTTGCCATGATCTCTTCAAGAAATTAGTGGTGAAGACTGAAGATCGTGATCTCTATTTCCTTGCATAAATTATCCTTTTTGCTGCTATTTAATTACTTACTAGCTATGGAAATATAATGGAATCATGGTCATTCTCCTCTTTTCCTACCGTTTATGTTTTTTTTTTTTTCCTTTTTTCCGAGCATACGTGTTTAATTTTTTAAAGAGGGAATCCAAAAAAAACACCTTTTGAGTTTCAGTTAAATCCATTGTCCCTACATTTTTTTATAATCCAAAAACTATTCCTTACGTTTTTAAATTATCCAAAAATTATCCCTCATGTTTCTTTAAAAAGTTAAAAAAAATCTTTTAAGTGGTCAAAAGTTTTTGAAATACAAAAACAAACTCAATAATTACTATTTTAATTTTTATTTTATTAAATAAACAAACTCAATAATTACTATTTAATTTTTATTTTAATCCTTAATTATTTAAATTTTTCAAAAAATAAAATAAAGAAAATAAAGAAAAAAAAGGAGCTAGTATGCTATGACGATTTTGAAAAAAAAAATCAAATCTAAGGCTTGGCCAGTCCAACAAGTCCAAATTCGATCAATCATATGTACACATCATAAGGACACAGATTTTTTGTTGGGCTAGACCAATTGGACATGTTAAGTTTTGGATTCTTTTTTTATAAAATATAATTTATTTTATTGAGTTTGTTTTATTTTTTTCTATAAATTTGTTTTAGTTGTGAATGTTTAGAATAATGTTTAAGTATTGGTCGTTAACGATATTTGTGTGATTTTCAACAATTTAGCTAATTATAAGGGTTGTATTTTACTTGTTTTGAAGAACTTGTGGGTATTTTAAGAATAATTTAAAAATATGACATATACTTTTTGGATTATATGAAAATAAATGTGGGATTTAGCCAAAACTCAAGGATTACTTTTTAGATTTTCTTAATTTTATAATTCCGAAAATATCCTCTCTCTTGCTAGCCGAAGAAGGAAGTACAAAACAACATGCGCTCTAGTAGTAACTTAAATTTATCTTCCAAATGTACGAGAAAGGTAACACTTAAAAAAAAAAAAAAAAGAAATAAGAAGAAGAAGAAAGAAGTAACACTTAATGACTCGCTTCTTTTTTTTTTTTTTTTGAACCGCACATTTCTTGATATTATCTGAAACATTTATTACATATTTTAATATAATTGATCGCTATGCCTGGTTATAAGTCTTATTCGACAATTTAATAAGTGTAAGCAAGTCTATTTCTAGCGTAAGAAAGTACCTGAAAGCTCTATTAAATTATTTGTATGGCTACCAACCTTTGATCCAAAAAAAGATAAGATTTATATATTAAACTTTGATCCAAAAAAAAAGATAAAAATTTAATATGACTTTAATATGTGAGTGTATATATTTGATATAGTTAGTTAATATTATAATGTATAATTTTATTATAACATAAAAATACAGGTATAAAAACGAAAAAAAAAACTAATCCAAATAGCTTAGCTAGATCAGATATTGTCAAATCAAATAATTACCTTCTATTGTTTTCTTTCCAAACTTTTCCTTCTCACGTTTCAATAATTCAATCCTAGGGGATTAGTACTGGCCACGTAGGCCATCTTCTTAGAATGATCCGCCTTGGACAAACCCATAGACCATGAAATCCCTTCTCAAGAATCCAAAAAATCCAAGATTCCTCTGTGCTAAAAGGACACAAATGCCATTGTAAAAGCCGGAATGCAATTTGTTAATTTGTATTGAAGTACTGCCTCGCTAAGTCCTAGAAACTGACAGCTCGCTAAATTACAATTTTTAACTTCGCTTGCAATGATGATTAACGCAAACTGGTATCATTATTTTGGTTATGAACTTTAATTTTTAGTTATTAAAGTGTAAAATTTTTATATGCTATACTAACTAAAAAAAATAAGCTATAATATAATGCTCTCATATACTATAATTTTTAAATTAAAAGTTTCAGTCTTAACTATACTTTCCAAGCCCTTTATAAATCACAATTGAAAAATCAAATTTTGTAGTATCTTTTTACTTTACACTTTAACGTATGACAGTTTTATTTTATTTGTGGTTAATATATTAGAGTTCAAGCTGTTCTCCTAAACAGCCTGTAAACATCTTGGAATCTTTTGAAAGTTATACTCTCTGTAGCTCTAAAAGGTGAACTTTTTCAATAATATGGCTCTTATTATTTAAACCATGTCCATTTCAGTATTTGTTTTTTTAAATTCTTTTCTTGTAGTTAATTTTGTTGATCTCCTTCGTCGTATGAGGATTAATGGCTGCAATTTCGTTTTGTAGCCAATTGAAATCATCGTCCACTCCACACAAAATAAACTCTAAAGGCAAATTAAAATGAAACATGACATCATTTGGATCAGTACTTCTAAAATAAAAAATTAAATGTGTCGACAAGTGTGTACGTGTGGCCTACAATGCAAATACAACAATACGTATATAATAGACGAAGATATATACGTCAAAGAAATATTAGTTTTCCTAACCAAAACAAATGAAACAGAAGAAAATAAGAAAATTTCTAAAAATTTATGATGCAATACGCTTTGATCGATATATTCTAGATAAATAATGCCTAATAAAAAACAAGAGAAAAGGACGTTCAATATGGACTCAGTGAGAAATAACCAATATCAAAACATTTTGTGCTAATAAGATATGAAAAGAGTGAAAAAGAAACCGAATTAAAAAACGAATATATGATGGAGAAGTTAGTTTATAAAGCTAATTAATGTGCTCGCATAATTTCTCCCAAGTGCCTATAGCTTTGGTTATTAACGATGGCTGTGAAGGAAGAAGAAGGCACTGACGAAGGAAGAGAGGATTACACACAAGATGGGACTGTGGATCTCAAAGGTAGACCTGTTTTAAGATCAAAGACTGGAAGATGGAGAGCTTGTTCCTTCATTGTAGGTAAAGTACTTGTCCGCCTTTGAGCTATATCCTTTTCCAAAGTGTTTGGCTCTTAATGAGAACTAATTAGTTCGAACCAACAAGTAGTGTAAAGCTCCTAACAGCTACAATAAAAGCAAAAAGTGTAAATGCTACAGTGTTTTTAACTAAAATAGGTTCTTACCATACTTTCTAAATACTCTATTCGTTTATTAATCATGAGGATATATATATATATATATATATATATATATAATTGAGGGATATTTATATTTTCATACCCTACATTTTAGGTTAGTAAAAATATATTATGCTTTTGTTTTTTTACTGTTGTTTTGTATTTTTAGATGGCCAATTTATACTCAATATGTACCATTTTTCAGTCAATTGTCTATTTTAACTTGTGAAATTTGGAGAATTTGCTTGATTTAAAGTCATCAATTTTGTTTGGTTATAGAAATAAAAGAAACACATCACTTAGAATGATATTCTTATAATTTCACATATCCAAATGGACAATTGACTAAAAATCGTATAGATTCAAAATGCATGGTATAATGTCTCAATAACCATAAAATATAAAGGTATAAATGTGTAAATATCCTTATAATATAATTGCATGCATGATTATTGTATACTCGATAGTTTTTTCTCCGGGTTTCTGATTTTAATATGTACTTTTCGTTTTCGTTTATGTTGTGTTCATAATACAGCATACGAAGTGTTTGAGAGGATGGCATATTATGGGATATCAACAAATCTAGTAATTTACCTGTCAACAAGGCTCCATGAAGACACTGTCACCTCTTCAAACAACGTTACCAACTGGGTTGGTACGGTTTGGATGACACCCGTTTTAGGTGCTTACATTGCAGATGCTCATCTCGGCCGCTATTGGACTTTTGTCACTGCTTCTGCAGTTTATCTTGCGGTAGGTATAATAATATTCCTAGCTAACTACAAATTCATACATGCAGACATTATCAATATTGTCAAACATTCATTATATTCTGTAGAGGCGAAGCTCCTCCAAATTTTTCGCCCCAACAAAAGGATTTTTTACAATTTTTATCCTATTTACACACCGGAAATGTTTTAATTTGCAACATTAAGGTAGTTTAAATTTTCAATTATATATATATATATATACACGCGGGCGCACATACGTCAAGTTTTGAAATTTGTGCTCATATTTTGAACTTAAAATTCCAATTAGACCAAAAATCAATACCATACTACTTTGTACACTATACTTTTGAGAAAACAAGAAGAGATAGTTTACAGTGATAACTGCGTATAGTTTTTGTTTAATATCTTGCTGTCGCTGCGCCCCCAAAAAAAAATCACTCCACACGTAGAGAGCAATCTGACAGACATTGATGTGGGGAAACAAATATATAACAAATGATTTGATTTTGATTGAACACCTTAATTTATCAATGCATTCTAGGTATATACAGGGACATAGCCATTATAATCGAAGATAGGCAGCTGTCCCGCGTAAACTTTTTTTCTGTTTTATATAATATTTGAGGAAATTTATAGTTCGCTCCTCCTGAAGTTATTATGAAATTCTATATTTGGCTCACTTTATAATAGCACAGCCCATTCGTTGTTTAGGAATTGAAAAAAACTTACAGCAAATGCTTGGATCTGTTATTGTTTTAATATATGCATGGCTAACAAGTTAACTAATTGTTGCACCAAATATTGTTGTAACTAAACAGGGAATGTTGCTATTAACCCTAGCAGTTTCAGTTCCAGCTCTAAAACCACCGTCATGCGGGCATGAAATGAAAGAAGCAGATTGCGATAAAGAAGCCTCACACTTTCAAAAGGGTATATTCTACTGTGCACTCTACATTATCGCGGTCGGAACAGGCGGAACCAAGCCCAACATCTCAACAATGGGCGCGGACCAATTCGACAATTTCGAGCCCAAGGAGAGAGCCCAAAAGCTCTCCTTTTTCAATTGGTGGATGTTCAGCATTTTCTTTGGCACCCTCTTCTCAAACACATTTTTGGTCTACATACAAGACAATGTGGGCTGGGCTCTTGGATATGGACTCCCAACAGTTGGGCTTGCGGTATCCATTTCGGTGTTCTTGATGGGGACTCCATTTTATAGGCACAAATTGCCTGCAGGTAGTCCTCTTACTAGGATAGTTATGGTGCTTGTGGCTGCTATAAGGAATTGGAAAGTGAGTCTTCCAAATGACCCCAAAGAGCTTTTTGAGTTCAGCTTGGAAGAATATGCAAAATCCGGGAAATTCAGAATTGCCCATACGCCTTCTTTAAGGTACTTGTTTATGATATTTCATATTGTTACAACAGTCCAATTCCAATCTTTTAATAACCATTCATAGGCATTACACGACCCAAATGGCCTCATCAAAGGAGTTGTTGAACTTCCTGTAACACCAATGATACCAAGAAGATACTACCGCTAAGATTCAGTTTTGGACTGAAAGTTGATGAAAATATGATGTTTCAAAACTATGCGGTCTTTTCATCCAAAATTTCTCTTTAAAACAACATTTTTACAGATAGAAAGTGTTGCTCACCTATTAGATATCATAATCAAATTTAAATATTGTTCATGTAATTTTAATATGACACGATTTTCAAAACTGTGCACTACCCTTAGATTTTCAATACTTTCTCTACCTTCTATACTCCATTTTAACATAATTTTCGTAACCTTATTGTTAATAATTAGTTGTTGGTTTCATAATTTAAATCGCAATTTAAATCTTTTCAGTATAGTATTTAGTATTTTTTATCGTAAAATTTTATATTTCAGATATATATGAACGTATAAGGAGATAAATCTAACATTGCAAACTATTATACATATCTGCAGATTCCTGGACAAAGCAGCAGTACTGAGGAGTGACTCAAACTCGCCATCATGGACGCAATGTCCAGTAACCCAAGTCGAAGAAACCAAGCAAATGCTGAAGATGCTCCCAATCCTAGTCGCCACTTTCATCCCCAGCACCATGCTCGCCCAGTCCCAAACCGTCTTCATCAAACAAGGCACCACCTTAGACCGTCACATTGGCCCCAACTTCGAGATCCCTCCGGCCTGCCTCGCCGCCTTTGTCACCATCTTCATGCTCCTAAGCCTCTTCCTCTACGACCGCTACTTCGTCCCCGCCGTCCGACGCTACACCAAGAACCCTAGGGGCATAACCCTCCTCCAGAGACTCGGCATCGGCCTTGTTCTCCACTTCATAATCATGATGACGGCCTGTTTTGCTGAGCGGAAAAGGCTCAGCGTCGCGAGAAAGCATAAAATCTTCGGAAAACACGAGGTTGTGCCTCTCACCATATTCGTCCTCCTTCCCCAGTTCGCTCTCATGGGCGTCGCCGACTCGATCGTGGAGACGGCCAAGCTCGAGTTCTTCTACGACCAGGCGCCGGAAGGGATGAAGAGCTTGGGGACCTCGTACTTCACGAGCAGTTTGGGGATCGGGAACTTTCTGAGCAGTTTTGTTCTGACGACGGTTTCGGACCTCACGAAACGACATAGAGGTGGGAAAGGTTGGGTTTTGGACAACTTGAACGTGTCCCATTTGGATTACTACTATGCCCTCTTGGCTGCCTTGAGCTTTGTCAACTTTTTCTTCTTTCTGTTGGTCGCCAAGTTGTTTGTTTACAATGTTGATGTCACTGAATCCAAGAGGGACTTTGCCTTGGAAGCTTCGTTGCCGGAGATGATTTCTAGTGCTGTTAAGGAGAGTGAAGCTGAAGGTCCACATACTGGACTTCTTAAGTCTTAAAAAATTGAAAATTTAAAATTTCACACATCAGTTATACATCTAGATGCGTGTGTCGTTGCGTACCTTTTTTGCCTTTGAAATATCAGAAATGGGGCTCCCTTTCGGATGTGTAAATATTTTCTTATTTCCTCAAAACGACATGTCATTTGTAGTTAAGGGGTATATGTCCTTAATAGAAATGTCATGTCAATCGTAGCCTAATTTTTTGTCGTTTAATACTAAAAAAACAATGTGCTAGTACTATTTGTCCATTCTAAACGACACGTTGGAAAACTTTTTTACTACAAAAATGGAAACAAAATGTCATATGTAATGAAACATGCCCTCAGTAATTTAAATTTGTCCTGTGAGCACGAAATCAACACATCTCGTTTTCCATGACAATTTGCTGTTCTTGAAGTCGATGAAACGATACGTCGTTGCCATCTTTCCATGCAAAAAATCAATAAGCTAATAGCTTAGAAATTTGTTGTCGTTTATTTCTGAACGACATGCCGTTTGATGCGATTTAGCCTAAAAACGACATGCTGCGAAATGTCAAACAAAAATGCCGTCGTTTACAGAACAAATGATATGTAGTCGTACTTGAAGCATTTTGGCGTCGTTTATAAAGGATATGTCGTTTACATGCGAACTTTTTTCGTCTTTTCAAGCCGACAATTATCACGTAGTTTTATACAGGGAACCAATCATTTCCAACCAATAAACCCGACATGCTATTTTTTATCCAAAGTTCGTCCTTTAAACAGTTTCATAAGCATACCAAATTGTTGTACAAACGACATATCTTTCTTGATCTCAACTTTACTGTAGTCCATTGTAAAACGACACGTTGGAAAACTTTTTGTCTACAACAATGGAAACAAAATATCATTTTACGCTTTTAAAATGTTGTGTAATGAAACACGCCCTCAGTAATTTAAATTTGTCCTGTAAGCACGAATTCAACATATCGTTTTCCATGACAGTTTTGCCGCTATTGAGGTTGGTGAAACGATACGTCGCTGCTATCTTTCCATGCACAAACACACACACACACAAAAAAAGAAGCAACATGCTACCCGTATAAAAGTTGAACGTCGTGTATTCCTAAACGACATGCCGTTTGTAACTTACACAGTATCATTGTAAAGGAGAACGCTAAATCAGCGTGAAATACAAACCACATTGAATTTCAATTTTTGTTTCCGGCAGAACCAAGGCCTCCAAATCTAAAATATTATATATATTATTCAATAACAGGCTGCCTAATATCAACCGGTTCAGTCCTATAAGCGTTTATATTACAACGCATCCTCTAAAGCAAAAAAATATTACATTACACGCGACACCCCCACCGACAAAAAACTCGTTCACATATGGCTAACAGGTCACAGGGCTTTTATGTATAAAAAACAAGTTACGTGGATTAGCAAAAGAATCGATAATAGGCCACAAGCTTACGAGTTAGGGTCCTAACTAGATCCTTTCTTTTTGCTAGAAAACAAATTTAAGGAAAGAAATCTCACTTTGTTGCATATGCTTTTGTTAGCTGATAACAGGTAGCAACTTGTATCCTGCAATGGACTCCAATAGCCAAGTGTGACCAATTACTTTGGATCCAGTCTGGGAAGCTGTATCCTCTGCCTCGCTTAACCTTTGATACAAGATTGCAACTTCATCCCCCAATCTGCACCCATCGGGGGGGTCGATATTGTATACTACTAATTCTCTTGGAGTTGGAGCTGTCTCTTCACTACTTTGTCCAACCCTTTGTGCAACCAGTTCTTCCTTGCTTTTCAAGACGGTCCCCCCTCCAGCGGTCACCAAATCTTGGAGATCTTCCTTATAAGACGCCAGGAAATCGCCCACGAAATAGAAATTCAAGCCACTAAAAAGCATTGGTGCCTACAAAGAATTTTAAATCAGCAAACAAGATAGGAAACTGTTTTAAAAATGCGATTACAAAAAGAAAAGAAAAAAAGTAGTTTCTGAAAAATTGTCAATAATTAGGATGAGTGATGGATCGTTTTCTAGTCGAGTTATCCCGTTCAAAGGAGTAAAAAATTAAGGCGCTCATAAAGGTTATAGCTTCAAAAAATTGGACACCACAACCATGTCATATTGAAGTATTTCGCCTTGTAAGAGGAACTTACATTATTAGTTGCTCTGAGCCTGCCAGTCTTTGGACCATCACAGCAGCCATAATTATCAAGACAGACTTCATAAGGTTCTTCGTTCACATGACATTTTGCCTCGATGCATGCCTTTATCCCTGAAAAGCCCATGTTTTTCGCGTTCAAGTTCATATTTATTGTTTCACAGTGGCGCAATAAACCAACTTCAGTTAACTAAACATGGATAGATGAGGGAAAATCAGGAAGAACTGTAAAAGAGTGGACCTATGAAGTAAAATATTACTGTCCTGCTCAACAAACAAAAAAGAGAGCAATGGGATCAAAGCAATTAAAAGCTAGAAAATATAGAAAATGTTATGCTAATTACGTACAGTCAACTTTAACAATCCATCTTCCACTCAAAATCGCCATGAGAAATTTCAATGTCCGCGTGCAAGCGCCATTATCGTCCGTGGCTGCAATCACATGTGTTACATTTGGGTTCCAGAACTTGGACACAGTGGCACCGCTCATCTTCCCAAACTTGAGCAAAAGACTCTGTAGCAACAAGGTGCACAAAAACAAGTAAAATATTATCAGTTCCTGATCTGGAAAAAAGGATAGATCCAATGCTCATACGGCAGAACATGGTACTGGTAAACATAAAAGGCAAACGTGACTTGGACTTCGGCAAAATAAATTTTGCCAGATCATGGAAGACAGAAGCTACAATATACCAGATAATGGGTTGGATTTTTCACACATCTTTCACCGATAAAGATAGTGTCTCAACTAGTTAATCTGGTAACATAATCTAATACATATGACAACCAAATAGGAATCAATTACCTTCTCTTCGGCAGACAAAGCAGAACCACAAAAAACCACTTTCTTCTCTCCGTCTGGAGAGAGCACCAAACTAGACTGCTGACAGCTCCTGGAAACAAAATAGAAGAAAATTTACATTTTGAAGAAAGTAAAAATTTGCTCTGCGCTTTCAACAAGTAACTCTTCTCGTTTAAAAATGTTTAGCAAGTATTTACGTTTTTCTACTAATTATTCTAACCCTAGTCCTGAATTTTATCATCCATACCAAAGCATAATGTTTTGCTTGTAAGTTTTAACTAATAACATGAACATCAAAAGGTACAGCAGAAGAATGAGACCCTACAGTGTAGCAGGCATGGCATGATCTTTAAAGATAATTTTCCGGGACTTGGACTTTTCATTAGGGAATCTAACAAAAGAATGAGCTGGACAAAGCATTAGAAAGCTTTCCTGCAAGAAATCAAAAGCTTCCCATTACTCTAGCTAGTACTTGGAGCTTAATGCACAGCACTGAAACAGGACAAATTCAACAAATTTGGATGCAAAAGTGTAGTCTGTACATAATCCCAACGGCATTTTGAGATTCCCATTGCACAAGGAACATGATAGCTTCTCCGACAGGACCTCATATAGCATCCCAAAGCTGCTCCTTTTTGCCCACATTTGGAACACTTGAGCTTTGCACCCCTTGCCAACTCGTCCTTCAAATTCTCAACTCTATCATCAACATAGTACACTTGTGGAGCCCTGCATTTCCGAATTCTCTGTTATAGTTCTCTATTGCCACGAAAGTTTTTACTAAACGAGCAAATTATGCATCAATTTAAAAAAATTCTTGCTTTCCTCAAGATTACACCATGGCAGATGGAATCCATTTGAAAACATATAAACTATCTTAGTGCGAGTGAATGTATATCATCCAGTTGCTTGTCCAAATTTCTATATTTCTAATCGACAATAACTTCATCAACATTGCTCAAGCACATTAAAGATGCAGAAATGACATACCAGTCAATGCATGCTTTGTGAACGTGTATGACATTTGGAAGTATTGCCTCAACACCCAGTACCAATTTCCCATTAGAATAATGTAACATTGCCTCCGTATCCTGGTAGATTCCAAGGAGAAAATTCAGGGGATAAGCAACCACTAATTGGCTACTAAGACTAAAGAAAGAACATGATTAAAAAAATCAAAATCAAACTAATTAAAGAAGTACTTCTGAGATTTCAGAGGAATGGCAAAATGCACAGGCAGTTTTATTTTCAATGTGACCATCCAAAATCTTAGGTGGCTGCACACTAGGTTTCAAAGCCCCTGAGTTGGACACTGCCTCAACATGAACAGTACCGCTCCCGCCCAACTGGGATAGCTCATAGTTCAATTGCTTCTGTCTCTTTACTTCCCTAAAGTTGCCATCCTTTCCGAAGCCAGTACTGTCATCCCTAAGCTTCCCTATTCCAGAACCATGATTGTCCTGGCTTGGCCTTTTAATCAAAGAACTTTCTGAGCTCTGAATGAAGAAAACATAAAACCACATTCAGTACTTCAACAAAACATCAATGACTCGGTAACCTGTAAACAAGGCTTAAATAACAGATGTAGAATTTCCCCACTTCCTAACTAATCAAAAAAACTAAGTAACAAAAGGCATCTGTCCAGGTGGAAACCATGTAGACAACGTGAAAATTACTCCAATCAGACAAAGCGCACTGGGAAAGTGTGTGTGTGTGTGTGTGTGTTAAAGGCAAAAAAACAATGAAATCTTACAAGCTCACTACATCGATAATAGCTATCATCACCAAATGAAGGAGGGCTATCTGGCAATGATTGAGCGACTGGATTCATAAATAGTTCCCTAGCCATATGCTCTTTAGATCCTCCACCCTCCATACGAGATCTAGATGATGATAAATAGCAATTCCCAGCACTACCATGTTTCATCCCTTTATCATTCCTCTTACATTCTCCATTAAGATTTTCAATATTTCCATTCTTGTCAACGCCAACTTGTTTGTCAACATATTGCCCACTGCCAGAATTGTCCCCTTGAGCGTTTTCACGTAATTCCTCTTTCATTTGATCACCAAACCCAATATTAGTCGAAGTTGGGCTTTGCATTGAGACCCTCTCAGCATCTGCGAAACCAATCCATCAAACACAAATAACCAACAAAAGTTGAAAGCAGAGGGAAAATTATCAAAGTTGATGTTTTAAAAAGATTCCAACCCGAATGAGCGTGCTGAGACAAATTGACGGAGAAAGTGGCATCTAAGCATCTATAGATTGTCACCATATTTTCCATAAAAGGCAAATGCCTCATATCTGCAGCAGCAAAAAAATTGCATTTATTACGTACATATTATCACAATATTTTCCACAAAACGCAAATGCCTTTGGTCTTCCAAGCCAACAAAGAAACATAAGCAAGCATCAAGCATCACTTCAGAGAGTAACCCAGAAGTAAAAAATCTCTTTTATTTTTTCTTGAAATGAAGTTACTTGAGAATAATAATAATAATAAAAGAGTCCAACATGACCTTTTCCTGCAAAAAGAAAAAATATTTGTGGATCATAAAAATGAGTCAAGTAAAACCTTTTCCTGGAAAGAGGGAATTATTTTTCATCAAAACAAGAAAAGCCTCAGCACGCCTATGTAAGTTCCAACCCAAAAGTTCGTCAAACAAAAACAAACTTTTACTCTGGTTTCGCCCGTGAATACTATTTTTTTTTTTTTCCAAAGAAGACGCTAAAACAACCCAAAATTTCACAGTATCGATAAAAGTATAATATACAATGAAAGTATGTAAAAAAAATACCTCGATCAACACAGTGCGTTTTACAGACAGGGCATTCCACACTAAGCTTAATCGAACCGGGTAAACAAGAGCTACAGTAAATCCAAGAAAACGCAAATTCATAAGACAAAATCAAAGAACATAAAACAGAACAAACAATATTAAGAAGAAGACGACAAAATCTCACTTGCAAAAAACGTGATTGCATGGGAGCAACGTCGGTCGATTGAGCAAGCTTAAGCTGCAAGATCAACAACACCACCACGAAAATAGCAGACTCAGCATCCTCAGAAACGAAACCTGAAAAAAAAAAAAAAAAAAAAAAAAAAGACGACAGAGACGCACCAGATAGGGCATTTGAGCTCCAAACCGAGCTTTTGAAAATTGAGAACCCAGGGATTCAGCAACCTAGTACTACTAATCCTGGTACCACATTTCTTGGAATCCGCCATTGTTACCAGCTTCGTCGCAAGCTCCGGCGAAATCTGTTTGCGTCTGAAAATGAAAATGGTGTTGGTGGGAATCGGGGAAAATGATGGGGTTTTAATGTGGGTTAGTCGCTGATTCAAAAATGGCTTGTCGGAACAATCAGGCATGTTGGGTACACGTGGATGGCTGAGATTGGTGTCAGGTGGTATTTGGGGGTAAGTAACGACGACGTTTTGTGTACTGTGCGCGCGCGCTTTTAGTTTAATTTCGGAAACTCCCGCCAGTCTTGTCCCAGAAAATAAAAAGAGGCGGAAGCGGGACTCCCGCCTCCGTGCTCAATAAATAAATGGAATATCTCGTCGCTATTTATTTCCTCTCATTGTCTTTTTCCTTTTATGAATTTCTTTTCATAAGCATATATATATATATATATATATATTTAAGGTTACTAAGGGTATATTTGGTTCATGTATTTTTTAAATTTAATGGACTCAAATTTGAATTTAAGTGTCAATAATTTTTTGAATATATGTTTGTTTCTCTTAAAATTTGAATCATTTGAGTATCAAGAATCCAAGTTTTTATAATTTTTATTCCCCCTAAACTTTTGATACTCGGATATCTTTGCTACAGTAAAAACTAAAATTCTCTCTCCTATATTTAAAAAAAAAATCATAACTTCTTCATTTGGTATCCAATTGAAATGATTCTTCTTTCACTGTGTTCCTAATGAAGAGAGAAATAAATCAAGATTTATATTACATATTTTTTAAGATCATTGACATTAAGATTTTATTAGATTTATTAATAAATCAAAAACTATCTTTACTACCTCTCCAAACACAAATTTCAATTTTATTTCATACTCAGATTAAAACTTAAATGCACATACAAACGTCAATTCAAATAACAATTCAAATCATTAACTCAAATCATAATTCAAATCACACTAACTCAAATTAAATCACTAATTCGAATATATTTATCAAGCAGACCATAAAGACTAATAGCCCTATATGATACCTAAAAATTTTAGTGCATTACATATACAATAATTAAAAATTTATATAGTTTTAATCTCAAAAATTTGTTAAGAATTTAATAATCAATTTTAACATTATGATAATTATTGTTTTTATATTATTTTTATGATAAATTACATAAAAGTAAAAATAAGATTTTTAAGATTAGAAATTATGTCATAGTATTAAGTAAAAAATGAATGAACCAAAGTTAAGAATTGGATGATAAGCAAAGAAAATAGGCTTAAAAACTCAATTATTGTAGAATATGTTGTAACAAATTTGAAAATAT
The DNA here is from genome assembly GCA_946598075.1 of Artocarpus hirsutus. Taxonomy (NCBI): domain Eukaryota; kingdom Viridiplantae; phylum Streptophyta; class Magnoliopsida; order Rosales; family Moraceae; genus Artocarpus; species Artocarpus hirsutus. The sequence goes on from CAMOHE010047806.1 coordinate 19,615, forward strand.
AAATACAATTTAAGAAAAATACTATATTAAAATATTAAAAATTAAGCAGCACAAAATTATGTAGTATAAGAATAACACAATGTAAAGATTACACTGATAAAGTTTTTTAGTATAAGAATTATACTAATAAAATTAAACAGTATAGAAATTATACTGAAGTAATGCAATATAGAAATTAAACTGTATAAAGTTAAATAGTGTATGAATCGTATTGTGTGGTTGATGTGAAAACTTATGGACTATGAAAAATAATATAGAAAAGAATGCTGATTGTATGGGAAATATGCCAACAATATAGGAAAAATACTATTAGTGTAAATTTAAATTGTTAACGATGATATGGGACCCATAAAAACACCTCAAAATTTGAGGATAACTCCATAGAACTCATCAAAGCTATTAAGTATCACTAATGGTTCATGAAAATTCCGCATAGTTTATAAGTTACGAATTTTATAATATTTTGTCATGAAATTTTAAAACTGTAATATGGGAAAAACATTTTGAAATTTGTTGAGCTTAATCAATAAGATTTTATAAGTTTTAATCCTTGCTATGAACTGGACTTTTTAGTATAAACTAGTTATTTTTTGTCCTCGGGGCAAAAATGTTAATATTTTTATATTTCAGGTCAAAACTATAAAATAGTATAAAATATGAATTTTCACTATAAAAGTGTTGGTTTTCGGCACTACTATAGGTAGTGAGTAACCATCAATTCCAAGTTTGAAAGAATGAAAGTGTTTATTAAGAAAAAAAAAAAGAGAAAAACGTTAAGGGCGTAACTGTAAAAACTTTTACATTACAGTTTAAAACTGTAAAGTCTTGATAAAATAGTTTTTCCGCAATAAAGAAACTAATGTTTGGTTTTTCATAAAGTTGTAAGAAACAAGGAAGCGTAAATTATGGCTAAACGGGGGTTTCGAAAGTTTTGTAAGACTTATCAAAGACAAAAATTGTCATTTCTTATAAGATGCTAAAACAGACCTCACAACGACCAAATTAGGAAAATGCCCCGAAGTGGGAATTTTTTTTACCCCATAAATAACGGAACATGAAGTAAGCGAGAAGTTTAGTAAAGTCAAGTGGCTTACGAAAATCCGTTAAAGGTAAAATCGTCATTTTCAAGAAAAACCTCTAAAATGGAACTAGACATTTTAAATTAGCGAGACACCTTTAGACAGAAAATGTTTCAAGTCGCATTAAGTAACGAAATCGTCTAGTAAAAAATGGAATTTGATCAAAGAGCATTTAAGTTAAGTAACGGACAAATAAATTGATAAGAAACAAAGTTAAGTACAATGAATAAACAGTTAATGTTTAAGTTTAGTTATCGATCAAGTAAGTCGATAATTAAAAAGGTTAGCTTACAGCTGAATGTCATATGAAACAAGATACAAAAGCCGACTGATAAAAGGAAAATAAATGAAACAATAATGCTAGAGTTATGTCCATGTAATCTCACCTATAGCATGAAAAAAATAAGTTTCAAATGTTTTAAAAATGTCTGAAGTATGTTTGCATTTGTTATACATAATGTTTTAAAGTTCAAGTCATAATTTACAATGTATTTGTATTTGTTATGTTTAATATTTCAATGCTAAGCTATAACATAAGGTATTTTTAGCGTTGTATATGCACGTTAAAGTTTACAATAAGGTAAACTAATGATAATAATTAAAGTGTTATACCAACTTTTTTAATGCGAGGCATACAAGTTATGTTAAAGTTGTAATCTCGTTGCTTAATGGTCTAAAATCTTCCACAAGGAAAGTGTTATGTTAAATTAAAAGCATGATCTCAGAATTGATGATGTTTGTACGAATACTTAAGCTTATGCGTTCAAGTGAGATAAGAATGATGTTAAAAACTTTAAGTAAGTTATGAACGATAATAAGAAATTCATAATTCGATGTTCATAAATAAACATAAACGGAATCATGCATGACATTTCTTGCATTCCTTTTTCATAATATGTTTATGAAAAATACTTTAAGAAATGTTTATAAGGAATGTTTATGAAAAAACATTTTATGAAATTTGCTTACAGGAAAAGTTTAACGAAAAAAGTTTTATAAGAAAAATTTAAAGGCAATGTTTTACGATGTATGCTTTTAATATTTTGTAAGATTTTGTTTGAACTTATTAAGTGAAAGCTTATTATAAGTTCATTCATATTGTAGGTAATCATACAGGAGATTAGTATGATTGGTCAAAGAGCTCAATGTTGCAGAGAGATATATGCAATTGTTGGGTATGGATACTACTATAGGAAGTCTTATGGTAGATCAAAGAAACGTCTTCATTGTTTGAAAAAAAAAATACTTTAAGAATTTCAATAAAATAAATGTTTAAGAAATGTCTTAGGGGAAATGTTTTACAAAAACAGTTTGAAAGATATATTTTACGAAGTGTTTTGAATAAAGTCAGGTTTTTAGCTATGTCTTAATTTGTGTTGCAATGAAAGTCACAACAGTTTCAAGTATATTTTCTATCGCAACGGTTTCATAAATGTTTTAAGAAAAAAATGTACCCAATATTTTTCTTCCTAACAAGTAAGTTTACAGCTAAGAAATAATGTTTAAACAAGCTAAGTGACGGCCTAAAAAGACGGGACGTTACACCCTCAACTTTAGGGTTTCTTCTATTTTGTCACATGAATTTTAAAAATCATCACTTTATCTCATAAACTTTCAAAACTACTCATTGTGCCCCTTAAACTTTAAAAATCACTATTTTGCATCCTAAGCATTTAAAGCTTCTCAATTTGTCCCTAAATGTGCAAATTTTCATTTAAATAGATGGAATTAAACTTAACTGGGGATAATAATATTTTATTTTTTTTTTATAGGTTACTCATATGCGAATTACATAGGTTTAATTATTTTATTTAAACGAAAAATAAGAGATTCAAAGAGATAAAGTGGTAATTTTTAAAATTTAAAAAATAAAATAAAAGCAACTTTAAAGTTTAAGGGTTATTAGTGTTAATAACTTAAAAACAAAATTCTCTCTTTTGTTTTTAGGGTAACCTCTTTTGATGTTATTGATATGATATCCCTGTTCCTAGGAAAAAAAAAATATAAAACGACACACTAATGTTGACAAATAATGTAGAATGACATGCCGCCGTTTATTCTCAAAGGAAAAACAAGTTTCATTATGCAAGTATTTGTCCTTTGTCCTTCAACAATGTTGCATTAATTTATCCACGACGATAAACTATTTGTCGCGTTTCCCTCTTAACAGTGAGTAATTGTGCTTTCTCGTGAACAATTAGAAAAGTCATTTATTTTTATTTTTTTCCCCTTAAAAAAATGACATGTAGCTCTTTATTAGGATGTAAAACAATCTGGACAGCAGAACCGTTCTGTTTTCTAGTTTTGACAAACGCTTGTTAGTTAACAAACGATTGGATGTATTCCCATCCAAAAACGATAGGAGTATTGGTGTCGTTTTGATGATTTTTCACAAAACAATTGTATACTAATTGCCCGGTTTAGAAGAACTATTAAAATCATTAATTACAACTGTAAATAGTATAAAACTTTTACTCAAACCAAAACTATTGAGTCAAATCGTCGTTCCAAACAGCCAACAAATGCCGGTTTTGTTTTTTAAAAGATAGAATTTCGTTTTTCCAAACGACGCATCTTTCTGTGTTCATAACACGACTTGCCAGTTTTCAGGATACGTGTATAATCTCACACACACACATACATGCTACAAGCGAGACACCGTTTAAAATACAAAATGACAACGAATAGATGAAATGTCGTTTTTCTAACTGCTATGATGCCTCGCTGTAAAGAACATGTCGTTTATATCCCACTTTTGTTTCATAGACAGCCAGTCTCAAAACCTGAGAACAGAAACAGGCTGTTTCTGTTTTGCCCTGCATTCCAACAAAACGTTGTACTGAAGCAGTTTCATCCCAAGGAGACACTGTTGTTGCCATCTTCTGGCCTGTCAATCACACCAGGAGCCTCTCGAACTTCATTCCTAGTTCCCTTTCTCAACTGTGTCCTCAGACAACGGTAAGGCTGGTACATTATCTTTCTCACTTATCTCAACTACTTCATCATCAGCTTCACCTAATACATTTTCGAGTTTAATGATTCCGAATCCGGTAGTATCCGTATTGTGGGAATTAGCAGCATCCACAACAAAAATACCCGAGGACACTTCTTGAGCACTGGAATCAGCATTAAGTAGCGAGGGCGTTTTTGCAAAAATTGCAGTTTCTGGCTCGCCGGTTGCTACTATTTCAACCTCTAGTCCCGTAGGATCCTCAAAAAGACTTCTAGCATCGTCTTCAACAGAGTCATCTACTGAAAATTCAGAATGGTCTTCTCGTGTTTCATCACCTAGAATCCTTGTAGACTCTTCACTTGATGGTACTGTTGTCTTTTCTATCTCCAGCAGCTTTTGGATCGCTTCATTCACAGAATCTATCATATGGTCATTGTCGTTGACATCTCTGCAAACGGAATTAAGAGCCCATTTCAAGAAAAATATTCTACAAGCAAGAGCAAATTTTCTCTATAATCAACATGTGGTTTCTCCGAGTTAAATGGTGTTTTCTCAAGAAAAAAAAACACTTGGGTCGTTCTAATGAATCAAACGACAGAAAAATTGTAAAAAAAACATGTCGTTTTCGTATCAAACAACAAAAATGACAAGCTGTATAAAGAGATTAAACAACAATACACTTGGACAACACAGTTGAACGTATTGCTAATGCGAACAACGTCAAATTTCAAAACAATAAATGACGTCGTTTCCCTGACAGAAAACTCTTAAATGACAAAAAATATAAGATCACGAAAAACCTGTCACAGGGGATAAAACAACTACCTTTCAGGAATCAGGTCTGTAGTAAGAGAGGCTGGTTTCATCAGATCTAAAAGAACAGAGGGGTTATTGGAGAAATATCCTCCATACTTCGTGATTTCCACAAGAAATAGCAAGTCTAGAACAAACTGCAAGAGCAAGTAAGTACAGTAACAAAGTGAAAAATTTCTTAAACACATATTACATATAGCATCATGGATATAGGAGTACTGATGAAGGTGGACAAAAACAAGAGCCACTAAACAAAAATTACGACTAAAAAAGTGACCTGCTTGTACATGATAGAATGTTCCATTGTCGAATTCTCATCAGTACTAGCCCAGATCTTTTTGTTTTCAGAAATCTGTACAATCATGGCTTCTACAATCTCCCTTAGCAGCTCTAGCAACCATTCCTTTTCAAAATAACTGCCCTCGGCTAGTCTTTCTAGTTTCCTCAGTTCTAAAAACAATACCTAATAATGGCAGAACAATGGAAACACAAGTAAGCAGCATATAAACTGGCAAACAGACTATAAACACTGTCAATTGACCGGAGTTGACTGACTGATGCAATTGGATGGGGCACGCTGCAGGGGGCGGGAGTTATACCGCTGGACAGAGAAGGAAAAGTGGCAAAACAAAAAGAAGGAAAAGTAAGGCATGAAAATAACCTGAAATGTGACCGAGGGCATGGGATCATGAAATACACTAGGATCACCATGAGCATTACTGCAAATTTTCTGAGTAAGTTTGCAGCTAGTTTCCATAGATGTTATTCTACGTATATACCGCTGGCAAAATTGAACTCTAAGCCGACTCGAAGCTTCATGCATGGACAATGTAAAACTAGCAAGTTCGTGCTGTTGGTAACTTATAGCCTGTGCATTTATATGATCAGAATTTATCTCAACGATGCCTCCAGTAATGCCTCCAGCCATTCTAAGGAATAGTTGCTCTAGTGCTGATAGATTGGCTAGAATAGAAATCTGCTGTTGCAGTGATGCAGCTAAATTGATTCTTGAATCACCCTTTTCATTAACATTCCTTCCATAAATGAGGGCTTTTTCAAGGATAACCACATACTCCTCAAAAAGGTTTATCAGTCCACAAAAGATTGAGCCTTCCATTTGAAGGGCAACTAATGGGGTAACATCTTCAGTGATAGCCTAGCAAGGAAAAGGGAGAAAAAAAAAAAAAATACAAGTCAGAGCAACATCCACCATGTTGCATGTCTTAGTTTCATCGTTCATCAGTTAGGATAAACCGTAAAGGATGCAGAACTATTTATGGAACAGTGCTTTCCCCTATGGACAACGCCAAAGTTGAAGTTAAAAATCTCTTTTTTTTTTTTTTTTTTTTTCTGATTTGAGAAAGAAACAATAGCAGCTCTAGAGCCAACTTAGGCAATAAATCATACAAAATAAAAAAAAAAAGGTGCTATGAAATGAAATTTAAGAAGATTATATGCGTTACCAATAGGGAATTTATAATAAGAAGCAAAATAAGCTTGTCAGACCTGCATTAGCGTTGCAAACTTCCGACCACTGCTGGTAAGCAGGCAATATTCTGGTTCTTCCCCAACAACCAGGGAAGAGCATCTTCCACTTATAATTCCAGATACAAGATATATACCAAGAATCCAATCATCTGTGGCGGTAAAGATCCTAATGACTCTCTTATTATGTTCTATGTGTGCACTTAGAATCTCTTCCACAGAAGGTCGAATGTACTTGATCAAGTACGGCCGCAATACTAATCTCTGAGTTTCCAACGAAGAGCAAAAACACATTGACATATGCAGGGCTTGTGCTGCCGTTGACAATCCCCCATTTACATCTGAGATGGACTTGAGATATTGATTGAAACAATCAGCATAAACTTTGGTCTCTATGCCGGCCCACTGGAAAAGCTCTGTGGCATATGGAGAAGTTTCCCCATATAACATGACGAAACTTCTCACTGCTTGAGAGATTAAAGAAAACACAAGTTTTGCAAGCTCTCTGATGTAAACCCAATAAGAAAACGACTTTGAGCACTGTAAATCATGAATTCCAGTTTCTATGCGTGCATGATAGTACTTAAGCATCAACTCAGTTGCAAGATGACTCTCGCCCAGCCTGCAAAGTCCCAGCAATGTCTTTTGCAGTACTGGCGCGGCTGTTCTCCAGTTTTCAGCTAACCGAGTCAACTGCAGTGTAATAACAGCCTTCCTCTCAGAAATTGCAGAACCATATAAGCTTAACTCTTCCAAAGAACAATTTTCCTCAAACTGCATGTTTTGAAAATTTTCATCCTCCAATTCTATAACATCAAGGGCTTCATCAATCCTGTTCTCTGAAAGAAGAAGGTCCAAGGTTTCCGATACATCGTTTATGCGATCCTCCAATTCTCTTGAAGGTGGAGGCTCAGAATCAGAATATACGAGCTCTTCAATAAGTGGGTCCATTTTTTCCTCTGACAAAACCTCTGAACATGTTATATCCGCAAGCACCTTAACCAGATGTTTTTGAGTTTTAAGATGTTCTTTCAGTTGCACAAGCTCATTCCCCAACCGCTCGGCTTCCTCACATATTCTGAGAATTTAATAACGAGATTTCATATGTTTAACTCTACTGTTTGGAATTGCAATTTGAAGAATTTACAAAAGGAAAAAAATTTAGCTCTTATAAGATGTTACCTAATGAAAGCGGTGTAATTAGAAAAAATGTTCTTGTGGAATTCTTCATTGGACGCCAGCTTTAACTCCAAGAGTTCAGAACAAAAGTGCTTAATGCCCTACACACCAAGAATAAAACTTTTGAATTGTAGAACAAATAAATGGAAAATTGATGAGGAAGATCTAAATTTATAACTTGAGATTCAATTCATCAAAATAGATGCGACTGCAAAGAATTGAGAACAAACTCATTACCTTTCCGGTCATGGATCCGAGATCAGACTCGTCATCTCGGTCGCTGGATACGGAGGTGACGTCGGATTCCGTGCCGGAAATTTCCGAGTTCTCGACTTCGGAGTGGTCTCTGAAGCGGAACCGTGAAGACATGGAGGAAGATTCCATCGGGAAATACGGCTTCTCGAGAAACAAACACCTCCGGATCGGATTTTGTAGAACTCACGAAATGGTGAGATTTAATTATATTTTGAATCTTTCTGGCCTCGTTTTCTTCTCCCATTAGACGAGCTTTGTTTCCCTCGTCTTTTCAAACCCCCAGCCTTGTTTCCCACGCTACCCAACGAGGAGACGCCCAACCGCCAAAGCAACCCTTCTTTTTTTTTTCCTCTCTAATTTTGTTTGTCCTTACTTTTTTTTTTTTTTTTTTTTTGTTTTCCTCCTTTTAGGCACTGAACCGAATAACTATTTTTCTTTTCTTTTTTCCTGGAGTAAGAAGTAAATAAAAATCAAATTTTAAATAAATTTGAATCTTTCTCAACAAAAATAATCAGTAGTAAATCTGTTACATTTATGAAATTTATCTCATAATTAAACTTAACAATATTCTGAGACATTGAGAATCTTGAATTTGCAGCCGTTATCAAGTTTTAATTTATCAAATTTATCTCGTTACTTTTGATAAATTTAAAATTTACGCCTCAAAATATATTCAATTTTTTATCCATATTTTACATAATATCATTATTTTTCTAGTTAATAAACTTATTCTTTGCCCTTACAATCTCTCTTTTTCTTAATTTCCTTTTTCCCGTAAATTGTAAGCCAAACATATATATATATATATACACACACGTATATATGTATTTTTCTTTAATCTTTTTAATTGATGGTATAATTTTAATTTAGTAACTTGTATCATATCCAAATATAAGTTTAATATTTTATATTTTGGAATATCTTATATCTGTATGTCGATCTTTTAGAAAATCTTTTTTTAATACCTGTATAAGTTTTTTTGAAATACAAAAAGACACAAAAACGTATAATTAGTACCCGAAAAACTCTTTAGGGTACTAAAAAAGATTTTCTAAAAGGCTAAGATATTGATATAAAATATTCTAAAATATAGGATACCAAACGCTTATTTTGATATAACATAAGATACTAATCTAAAATTTTCCCCAATTAGAAAAACATGAGCGTCAAAAAATAAATAGTCAATACAAACATTCAGGGAAAAAAGAGGATATTTATCTTTCTATACCCTTTGTTTAGGTTAAAGGGATATTTATCCTTTTATACTCTCTATTTTAGATTAATTCAAAAAGTATACATTTGGTTTTCAATCTCATCAAATGTATACATTTAGATTAGATTTAATATACAAATCTGTATCTTATCTCAGTCAATAGTTGATTTTGACTTTTAAATTAACCAAATTATCCTTAAGTAAAATATAAAAAACTAAAACTTTAAAAAAAAAGAAGAAAACAAAATAAAAACACATAAACACATATTTTTAAAGGTATTCTATACATTTTGGAAGATAAAAACCTTAGTATAAAGTCTTTTTAAGCTTTTAAAGTTATCTTATTTTTTTTAATTTGAGAGTATTTTGATAATTTTATAGGCTAAAATTAAAGATTGATTGGACAAAGATATAAATTTATATATTAAATTTAATCTGAACGTATAAATTTGAGAGATCAGTAAATTCATTTAGTATTATTTTCAAAATAGGTGAAAATTATTTTATTTTAAAAAAATAAAATTTTTTAAAAATTATGCTAAGAGTATTTTTAAAATTTTTACCTAAAAAACATATAAAAATATTTTTAAAAACTCAAAGTATTATCGAACTAGTATTATTTGAGTAAACCTACAAGTAATTAACCAAAAAAAAAAGTAAACCGACATCCTGTCAATTCCGTAATTCGTGTAACGACGACGTCGCATTGAGCCTTAACTTGATACTTCATGAACCACGTTTCAAAGCCGCGAGATCCAGACGGCGTCGTCTTGCGTAACATTCCAAACCAACTGGCATCAACAATAAATAAATAACAAGAAGTCTTGGTCAGCAGAGAACAGCAAGAAGAAAGAGAAAGAAAACCACAAAAACTCTCCAACGCCCCAAAAACAGAAACAAAACTTCATTTTCCAACACACAAATACACATGCTCATCACAACAACAACAACAACAATCCCTCATCTTCTCCTCTGCAATCGCCAATGCGACAACTTACTTCTTTCTTCCTCTTCTTCTTCTCACTCCTCCTTAGTCTCACCGTCGCCGGCGCCCGCGCGGAGTTCGACGGCGACTACTCGAAGCTGTCGGGAATCATCATCCCCGGATTCGCCTCCACGCAGCTCCGCGCATGGTCTATCCTCGACTGCCCTTACTCTCCTCTCGATTTCAACCCTCTCGATTTGGTCTGGCTCGACACGACGAAAGTAAACATCTTCCTTTCTTTTGTTGATAAAGTTGAATGTTTTTATTTTTTGTCGTTTTCTTGTCTGTTATTGTTTCTTGTCGTTGTTGGTGTGGAAGAGGGGGAGGATTGATTCAAATTAGATTACGTGCTGTTCTAGAACTTTTGGATTATTATTTATTATGTTAGTTTGATTTGAACACTATTTTCAGATTTTCGTAGAAATGCAAAACCTTTGTTGTCTTTAACCGAAAACAAGAACCTTTCTTGTATTCCGCTCTTTGCTCTGTCGTTTCTTGTTCTTTTATACCACGAAATTGTTGTTGTAAAGAGCTGACATTATTCCTGAGAATATTATTTCAAGTGCATTTGTCATGAGATGAGAACATGGTAAAATTATCCCAACCGTTAATTACCAAAAATAAAAAATAAAAAAGAAGGCAATTATGGGTTTTTCTCGTTTTGATTTTGCTTGTAAATATTGTATAATCCGTTGTGTGTTGCAGCTTCTTTCTGCTGTCAACTGCTGGCTAAAGTGCATGTTGTTAGACCCTTACAATCAAACCGATCACCCCGAGTGCAAATCACGGCCTGATAGTGGTCTTTCAGCAATCACGGAACTTGATCCGGGCTATATAACAGGTATAGTTTCCATTTTTATCATGTTAATGGTAGTGTTTGAGAGACATACATTTATGTCAGTCAAACTAATTTTAATTTTTCCAAGTTGGTGTGTCATGTACAGTTAAAGTTTCATTCTTGGTGGCCTGCAGGTCCTCTTTCTTCGGTGTGGAAAGAGTGGATTAAGTGGTGTATTGAGTTCGGTGTTGAGGCTAATGCAATCATTGCTGCTCCATATGACTGGAGACTGTCACCATCAAAGCTTGAGGAGCGAGACCTCTACTTTCATAAGCTAAAGTGTGTAGTTTTAATGCTCATCGTTCAGATAGATTTATATGTCTGTTTTACAAGACTCTAGAAATGCTGGTGTTTTTTTTGCAGGTTGACATTTGAAACCGCGTTAAAACTTCGTGGAGGCCCCTCATTAGTATTTGCTCATTCATTGGGAAATAATGTGTTCCTGTACTTCTTGGAATGGTTAAAGCTAGAAATTGCACCAAAACATTACAACCAATGGCTGGACAAACACATTCATGCCTATTTTGCTGTTGGTATGGCTTTTTGCGTTTAAAAACCAATTGCATTGAACGTTTTGTTGCTTGTATGGTTATGTCTTATGCATACTAATTAATTGTTTTTATATTGTGGGATTGATCACAGGAGCTCCTCTTCTTGGTGCAACTGATGCAGTCAAAGCGACACTTTCTGGATCAACATTTGGTCTTCCTATTTCTGAGGTTACTACTTTTACATTCATTTTTCAGGTCTTGCGTTTACTCATTCTACATGGCGCTTTGTTACTTATCCAATTCCAATGCAAGACATAATCCTTGTTTAATTGATGCGAGACATAACCTTGTTTAATCTGTATTAGTCGTTGAGAATTTTTCTAGCAAAATTGAATACTAAGTTTAAGACTGATCTCTTAGCTTGAATTTTCTCCCTTTAAGTTATTGTACCCTGCCTTGTGCTAGAAATCTAAGGTAGTCCAATGCCTCATATTGTGTACACCATCTTAGGACCGAGAGGCAAATAATTGATTGATTGAGGTTCTCTAGTTGACTTGGTTGGGTTTTTTTTTTTTTGGTCGCTAAATGTTATGGCCTAAATGCTGAACTATTGACCCTACTTGTTCGGATGGGTGTTCACCCCAAAGAGTTCCCGGATCGCATTCATACATCCGTAAGTAACTTAGTGCATTTCCTCAAAGTTTGCATTTTGTATGAAACTGTCTGTTCTAACATGCAGCTCAAGCTGTTCTTTTGCAAAGTAAATTTCCGCACTTTTTTTTTCCTTGTGTCTGTCTCACGTCCTTGTTTTTTTGTATCATTCTGTTGGACAATCTAGTGTGGCATCCAGGTATTAGTGCTGCAATCTTCGTTGCCATCTAACCCGAAAAACCTGGAATATTCATAACTTTATAACCTACACTTCCTGGATTGGATTGGAAATAGCAAAGTTCACCAGCCTGTTCTCAAATTCTCACATCTTTTTACAATGACTTTCTGTTCTTTTGGTTTAGGGTTCTATCCTAAGTCTAACGTGTCTTTTCATGTGATCTTGAGAAAACTAGGGGACAGCTCGACTGTTATGCAATTCATTTGCTTCTTCGGTATGGATGATGCCATTTTCAAAGTATTGTAAGGCAGATAACACTTACTCCAAGCATTTCTCTCGGGGGAGCAGGAAGCGTCATCACACATATCACTGCGATGAGCAGGAATCTCGATTAAATTTCTCTGGGTGGCCAACAAACATAATCAATATTGAAGTTCCATCAAATAATGGTAAAAGCTTGAGTCTCAGGTTAATTTTGTTGATATTATGTTGATATCATGCTCATACATGTTGCCGCCTTTTATTCACAGGACTTTATGCCTATCCATCAGTTACTGAAATTGCTCAGACTAACTTTTCCAGTATGGAATGCGGACTTCCAACTCAGTTATCATTCTCTGCTCGAGAAATATCAGATGGGACCTTTTTTAAAGCAATAGAGGATTATGATCCAGACAGCAAGAGGGTGTTGTATCAATTAAAGAAGTGCGCTTTTTTTTTTTTTTGGTTTTTCGCACTTGTCTTTCTGAGGTAGAAGGCCTAAATGTAAAACTTCTGCTATGTTCTTTTTGCTCTTCAGATGAAACGTAACCACTTACACTTGAAGCAATTTCAAATTTGTCTGTGTTCTCTCTCTCTGTCTGTCTGTGGTTACCACTAAACATTTATTTTATCAATACCTTGGTATATGCCGCAAACTGATTACTTTTACTTTCAAGCAGAAATTTATTATTTTTAATCTTTTTTTTTTTTGGTTCTAGATTGTATTAATCGACAGTTCGTAGCCTTATTTTATAGTAGTAACTTAACTTTTTTGGATCAATACTCTTAAGTTTTAGCTCGATTGTTATGCACCCTATGACCATATACTTTTATCTCCTCAATTATTATGAAACTTAGGAGCCTAAAGGATTTTTTTTTTAATTAGTGCTGCATATTTCAGGTCATATCATGATGATCCGGTTTTTAATCCACTTACACCTTGGGAGAGACCACCCATAAGAAATGTCTTTTGCATCTATGGCACCGAATTGAAGACTGAGGTATTCTGTACTTCCTATAAATAATAATTCTACTTAGCATGACCAAACCGATGTTCTCAGAAAGGTTCATCCCTGTGGTTTGCTGTCTATGCATAGTTATACAAGGCTTTTGACTGCATTTTATTTTAGTTCCATTGGCCACGTTTATTTATCCCTAGAATCATAGTTACTCTTTTAGTTCCAACCTTTATTATGTTTGGCTTTGAAACTTAATGCTTAGCATACAACTTCCTAAGCTACCATGAAAAAATTTCATAACTCATCCTTTACTAACTTAATTGAAGTACTACTAGAGAACAATAACTCAACTGCAAAAACGCTTCCATTGCGTTCTAAAATTCTCAAGGCACTTGAGTCATTTAATTATTTGGGGTACTAGTCATGTGTAATTTGTGATGGCCTTTTGCTAGGTAAATATATGAGAAAAAATAGGCGCAAGTTTGATGTATGTTATTAAATTATGTTGGGACGCAATGGTTATTATTTGCTTTGCAAGTTGCATCAACCTTTTCTATTGATTTTTAAACCAATTCTTCTAGAATATAATTTCTTTGTGTAGGCAGCCATTTGTAATTAGCATCCACCTACGTTGGTAACATCTGTGGTTTGATTACTTGCATCCTCAGATCAGTGTCTTATGTAGTAATACACTTGTCATCTTTGTAATGACAAAACAGGTCGGGTACTATTTTGCACCAAGTGGCAAGCCTTACCCTGATAATTGGATCATTACAGATGTAATTTATGAGATTGAAGGATCGCTGTCCTCAAGGTAGCTTTCTTTCAATCCAACTAAATCATGGTGTGCCGTTTGGGCATGTATATCATACGTTTAAGAATAAGCAAATATGAGTAGACGTGTTTCACTTGCAATTTTTGTGTAGATCTGGGAATGTTATTGAAGGAAATCCAGGATTTGCAAGTGGGGATGAAACGGTAAGCTAAGATTTTTGAAGAACATGAGATTTCAATTAAAAAAGATATACAGATTACGGATTAAACAGTTGATAAACACATTCAGTTTAACAGGTACCATACCATTCTCTTTCTTGGTGCAAGAGTTGGCTTGGACCAAACGTGAACATAACAAGGGCACCTCAGGTATGCATATCCAAAATTGCCGAATAACGTTTTTGATACATGTCATTTGCATCCAAAATGTCTGATTTGTTATTTTTATACAAAATTTCAGTCCGAGCATGACGGGTCTGACGTACAAGTGGAACTGAATGTAGAACATAACCATGATGAAGATATTGTTCCCAACATGACGCGGACGCCTAGGGTCAAGTACATTACGTTCTATGAAGATTCTGCAAGTATTCCCGGAAAGAGAACGGCTGTATGGGAGCTTGATAAAGGTAATATTTCAGGTCATGAACAAAAGTGCACATTTACTGTTTTAATTCAAATATGGCTAAGCACGTCAACTTGCCTTATTTTCTTGCAGCAAATCATAGGAACATCGTTAGATCCCCTGTCCTAATGCGGGAGTTATGGCTTCAGTTGTGGCACGATATCCATCCAAATGCAACCTCAACATTTGTTACAAAAGGTAAATCTCTCTCTCTCTCTCTCTCTCTCTCTCTCTCTCTTTCTCACACACACACACACAGAGTTACGAACAACCTTCTTTTTTGCTGTTATGGTGATTTATGTCCCCTCTTTTGTTGGGAGGTTTACCTCAAGCACTGTTCACTGATTATTAGTGTCCAACAGCCAAGCGTGGACCTCTGAGGGACGACGACTGTTATTGGGATTATGGGAAAGCTCGGTGTGCATGGCCTGAATACTGTGAATATAGGTCAAAATTCGTTTCCAATTTTTTCTTTTAAAAGCAACTTAAAAAAAGTTGTATATGGCCTTTTCACCTTTTCATTTTGCTTCATAATGGTGATGCAGATACGTTTTTGGGGATGTACATTTAGGACAGAGTTGTAGGTTGAAGAATTCTTCAGCTAAAATGCTCTTGAATTACTTGTAGAGACTAGAAGGTAACAAGTTTTTTAGTTCTATCTTTTTACCTTGAAAAGAAAAGGAAAAAAACCTAAAAACACAACACTTTTAGTATCATTAAATTTAGAATACCGCCTCTTTTGGCATCACATTTCAACATCTAATGTTTTACATTCATCTCAATTAACTCGCATGACATAAAGCAGGTTCCTATATGCTTCAATTTTGGCCAATGCCAAGTCCTGGCGTCTCAGCTTTACCCTTCTGCAGTAGAGTCCATCCCACAACAGCTGAGCAACACTTCCACATTATTGTCTGCTTTGAGTTCATGTGGAATTATTATATTGTGATTCTTTACATATGCTCAGAAGATGGAATGCCAGATTATATTCTTTACGTAGTTTTTAGGCGAAGTATAGTATCAGTAATTAAGCATTAACTAACCAGGTGATCATCATAGGGAGCATTCACCTATACCATTTTTCTTCCATGTAGAAAAACATGATGTTATTCTTGTTAATCCCATTGATCTGTAATTAGAAATTTTGAAGCCTTTTAAGGTAATTGATGAACAGACGTCAGACGACGAGTGTTTCAGCGTTATCTTCGTGATTTGGCCAAATGTACATCTTTTTTTCATGTTCTTTTAAGAATTATTTGTATGAGTTGGGTAAGTTTAGTGAGATATTTGGACTCAAGATCCATCCAATGGGGTGAAATGGAAGCAAAAAATGTGGTACAACTATCCATCTGCAAGTGACATTTTTTTGGGGAAAGGGGGGTTACATCTGCTTTTGCATCAAATGTTTCGATATCATTTTTTATGAACGGTTCTTTTCCTTGTAGTTTAATCTTTAGTTATTCTATATCCATCAAGGTTTCTTTGAATTTAACACAAACCTTCTTTGTTCTTTTCCCCTTTTGACTAATTTGACACTTCTTAAACAATGATTTGCATAGCGTTTCCTTTTAGGTTTCTTTCTTTCCCTTTTATTTTTTAGTTTTATTTTTGTTTTTATTTTTTTTGGGTTTCTTAAGCAGCGAAACAAGCTGACAAATCGAATTCACTTGCCAATTAACATCTTTATAACCAAAACTATCATGGAAGTTTTGTGTAATATATCCTTCATTTATTCTAACCGCAAAAATGATTCATAGTCTATAATTTTAATAAGCGTATGTCAAGTTAACAGAGAATAATCATCCGTAGTCTATATTCTTGCAGGACTAGACTATTTGCATTAGATCAATATATATATATACATACATATATATATATATATATATATTGCAAAATAACAGAGAATACAAAGTAGCTAAAGAACTTAAATATTAAAGAATGTGGTTTAAGGTCAAACGACAGAAACTCTAGTTCAATGCTGCATTTGTATCCCAAAAAAAAAAAATCATGAAAACCCCAGTTCTGCATTTCCATAAACACACCAAGAACGTAATTTAATTGGTAGTATTTAAAAGGTATGCAGCTCATTCTTTTCCTTTTCCGGTCTATAGAGAGTGCGAGAATATATCATACTAAGACTTCTTTTTGATCTCGAAAGAGTACTTGAGTTCCATATGGCATCTTCTGTCATCATCTTCAAACTGCACACACAACCAACGAAAAATTCGACTTATCGTATAAAACAAAGGCAAAGAAATCAACCTTTATGCCAAAAAAAATAAATAATAATAACAGCAAAAATAACATGACCATGTGAATTTCAGTTACTTGTATATCACCTTGAGCATTGCAGAGTAAATCCCTCTTGCAAGAACTCCTGATGGAGTCGTCTCTTCCTCCAATGTGTGCACATAAGGTTCCCGATTCGGTGCAAAAGTACCCAACATTCCTTTGCTTTGGTCAACTGCAACATCAACAAATAATTTCATTTGCAAATCAACATACAAAAAAAAAGAAAAAAAAGATCAAGTTCCTATTTGAAACGTCACAAATGCGGTGCATTTATCATTTAAATGAATTTGCCGACCTTGAACTCCTCCTTTCCACACAGCATTGGAGTAGGTAAGGCCCGAAACAATGTTGTGCAGAACGCTGAACGTTAGCTTAAGCCGATACTCGGATCCTTCACGAAGTGTAAAAAGGACACGATCCTTTTCATCTTCACTAACAGGTAAGGAAGTGTTAATCTCCCCAAAGTCATCAGATATGATTCCAATAGAGTGGAACTTGACCTCAGGTTCCTTTTGGTCTAGTAAAGAAGAACCAGATTAAGATAACAGAACAACATATGGAACTAAGGAAGAAAATTTAGTTATTGAAAAATTACACAACTCTTTTAACAAACCATTGATATCACTTTCTAAGCAACCAAGCAACTTTTCTTTCCACCTTCTTAAGCTATCATCATCCTGCAAAGCAGAGTTGAATATGCAAGGCACAAATTCACATGTATATATATCAGCGCCCACCAAACTATATGATATAAAGATAATCCCCACACTTATATGGCACAGTTTGTGAAGCCATAGAAGGGATTTCAAACAAAGAATATACAATTTATTTTTGAGTGCCAAGTAAACAAATCTTAACTAGCTAAGTTTAACAAGACCTTTTGATATTCCTTGGTTGAAGATTAATTAGATTTGAATCTAAGATCTCAAAAAATTTAAAAAGTGCCAATAACTTGGTTCAGAAGGAGAAGTTCAACTTTAGGCTTATGCAACTTTCCGGAGATAAAAAGGCGCGAAAATATTAAAAACCACATCTTTAATTTGCAAGGCATAAACAAACTTGGAAATTAGCACACACTTAATGATTGGGCTTTGACAGAGAGAAAAATTGAGGCGAAATAGAGGAACAAGAGAAGTTCAAACATCAACGTAGACAAAAACCTTGAGCTCATATGCCAAAACCCCTTTTCTTGAATCTTTTTTTTTCCCCTGACAAATCAAACACTACCATTTTTGGGTTAAAGTCTCGGGGGAAAAAAAATACACCAGAACCCGGATGACCAAATTTCAAAAACCCCTCATTGGTGAGTCCAAGTTGAAGGTTTTTGTACATTTAACCAGAGAAATACTGGTAAAACCAAAACAAAAAGAAAGAAAGAAAGAAAGAAATGAGAAAAACCTTGTCTTTCTCAATCTGCTCCTTGAGAGAAAGCAAAGGCCCAGGAACAAACCCAGCAGCATCATCACCGCCCTTACTTTGATCAACAACAACTTCTTCTTCTTGAACATCACGAACCTCGCTTGGCTTTTGGCTCATTTCCTCTTGCTGCCGCTCCTCACCAACACCATAACCCGATGATGGCCCAGCTTCTGCTCCTCTCTTCCCACTCTCCATCTCTCTCTCTCTAAAACCAGCAGTGACAGTGACAGCTTCACCAAAAGGCGCACAAACCGACCTTTTGAATTCCTTTTTTTTTTCTTTTTTTTTTTTCACACACAAAACTCAAAAACCGAAAAAGAAAAAGAAACTGGAATTCAAAGAATACGTTTTCTTTTTTCCCACGGCGTATTGTCTGTCTGTCTGTGTGTCTTTCTCTCTCTTCTCCGTTCCTCGCAAATCTCGTTTGTTCGTCTAGTCAGTTGTGTTTGTCATTTCGCTTGAATGTACTGTGTCGGTACACGGTTTTGGTCACTTTGTTGTCACAATTTTACATTGATGGTAGGGCCCCTCAGTAATGGAATCCCCCAGAACTCATTTACATTACTTGTCCTACCTTTAAATGAGGGATCTTTTTTCACAATAATTTAGAAAAAGTTTGAAGTCAAAAAATTAGTTTAATCGATATCTATTCAAGGACAGAGCAAAAAAAGTTCCCAAGATAGGTACATTATCAAGAAAATTAAATGAATAAGATACAAAACTTTTGAGAGAAGAGGTGGAATATAAATTTTATATACAAAAATAAAAAAAAATAAAGAAAAAAGGTTTAGGTAGAGCGGCCGTCCATTCGTGTACATATGTAGCTCCGCCTCTACATGTGTCATAACTCATGTAAGAGTTTTACAGTATGACATATTTCGAGCGAAAGATAATTTTAATTTTATATACAATATTGAAAAAAAAAAGAGAGAAAAAAGTTTAGGCGGGGCGGTCATCCATTCTTATTCGTGTATAGCTCTGTCATGACTTATGTGAGTGCTTTATACTATGTCATATTTTCACTTTATCTGTAATATTTGAAAGTTTTATATGTAGTTGGCTCAAAATAATAAATCTTATAAAGTGTTTGAAGCATTGGTTAGAACCAATTAGTTAAAAATATTGTAACATGTGAGAGTTTTACACTGTAATAACTTTTACCTTTTACTTTAGATATTAAAAGTTTTATATTATTTATTAATTAAAGTCAATTGGTTCTAACCGAGAGCCAAATACGCGCTTAATTCATGAGCCAAACACAAAACTAAATAAGTTAATTACAATCCGTTCTTGAACATGTAAACTACCCTGCCCGTTGTGCCCTGCCCTTTTTGCCCTGGGCTCCTCGGTCCAACTTCTTAAACCCTACCTAGCCCCAAAACTGCCAAGTTGATCTCATGTTCACGCCAACCCTTTTTTTTTTTTTTAAAGATTCTAAGATAATTTTGCAGTAGCATGTGCAAAGTTTTGCTTCAGTGGCACACAATTTGTAATAGTTTGTTAAATTTAAAGATTATTTATGTATTGCATCATGTGATGTAAATATATAACAATATATCTGTCAATATATATTTTTTGTGTAAAGTCAATATCTAATAAGTTATGTGTAGCTAATTTAAATTACATTACCTTTTTAAAAGAAAGAAATTACTTCATAACATGAAAGGGCTGTATAGATGCCAATCCATACCTAAATTGCCTTCTGTTATAAGAAACACAACGCAGACAAATAACCGTTTCTACTTGTAAACTCAAATGAAGTGTTAAAGGAAAAACAGTGTGTACAAGGCTCCACAAATGGACATGCAAAGGGGCTCATGAAATACTAAGCAAACATATAACTTTCTAACAAATCCTTTATAATTGATGGAAATATTCAATTAACTGATGTCGAGAATTTCATAGCATTAAAACCACAAAAAAAAAAAAAAAAAAGCCAAGAAACAATCCATACGGTGGAATAAAAACCAAACACAACAAATGCACAATTAAGTCAGGGTAAAAACTACCATTGCTTGGAGCCCTAACCACCAAAAAAAACCAAACAAGAACAATAAAGCTTCTAGCATAAAGACAATCGTCAACACTTGCAATGTTATGAAAATAATGCGATAGAAACTAATAATAAAAACGCATAAAGAATTTACGTAAAAACCTAAAAGGGAAAAAAACCACTGACAGAGGAGAAGAAAATCATTAAATTTGTGAATATTACAATAGAGGCGTTAAGAAAGATAAAATTCGCTAATGATTAAACCTTAACTCAATACATCATATATATATATATATATATAAGTATAGACAAAACCTTATAGGCCAAAAAAATATATAAACTAAACGACTCAAAAATACAAAGGTTTGTATCGCAGGGGCGAAACCCTCGTACCCTTGACAAGATCAATGGTATGCTACAGGATCAGGCCTATTGGTCTGATCCTTTCGTTACCATCACAAATCTTATGAAAAATCTCATATTTATTTTTCACTATAATTTATCGCACTGTAAGTTTTTCAAGTCGGATTAAACTAAATCCGACTTACCGTGCTCTAACATGAAATAATAAAAAAAGTTTGGGCACCAGTGAAAGGAGAAGCACTGTTAATGCATCGTCGAATCAACACGTGTGTACCACATGAGTGACCCACCGCAACTGGCCAACATAGCACATCTAATACCATCAGATTTACAATACCACGAGAAACGAGACTTTATAAGAGAAGTTAAATTATATTGTTTGAAAGTCCAATGTTTTGTCAAATTCTACGATTTATTAGTTTATATTTTATTAAAGGCAATTGTTTCGTTGTTTACTATTTGTTAAACAATTGGATGCCTGCGATTCAAGGTGAATTATTGCAACTGCCTATCATAAAAAAGTGAGAATTATTGCAACAATAATGTATTTATGGTAAAATTTGACATAAAAGAACATAATCAGACCAAAATTGACCTTAAAATAGGAAACAAAACTAAGAGCCCATTTGATAAATAGGTTCAAATTGTGTAGATTCGAATATTTTGATTTGAGTTGTATGATTTGAATAGTGTGATTTGAATTGTTATTTGAATTGATGTTTGGATGTGGTCAATCTGAATAGGGAATAAAATTAAAATTTATGTTTTAGATAGATAGCTGAAAAAGTTTTTTAATTTTCTAATAAATCTAACAAAATCCTAATGTTCGTGATATTAAAAAAATATGTAACATAGATCTTGATTTATTCATCTCTTATTATGAATACAAGGAAAAAAGAATCGTCTTAATCAAATATCAAACAAAGAAATGACATTTTGTCTCAAAGTATAACAAAGAAAATCAAAAAATATATATATATATATATATAATACTGTACTGTAACATTTGGATTCAAATCTTACAAATTCAAGAGGCTAAAACTCAAATTTTATACTGAAGACTCAATTAAAATTTAAATTGAGATTCGATTATTGATGCTACTAAATACATATCTAAATCCAATATAAAGATTTGAGTCCGAAAAATCAACTTCATACTTAAAACCAACGGGCTTCAAAGGAGTGCAAATTTTCCTTAGAGAATAGATCCTTTTATAGCCACACGAGCCCCCCAAACGAAAAAGTTCCAAATAAAATTGGCATTGAAGAAGTAGAAACGAAGTAATTAATTAATTAATTAAGCAAAAGCGATCTGCAAGTTTGGTAATATAGTGCTAATCAACTGGTGGTCCAGAGCTCCAACTATCAATCCGGCTGCTAATTAAAGGAATTAGAGTTGGAAGATGGGGCGATGAAAATATTAGAAGAAAAAAATCACTGCAATAATCAAAATAATAATAACATAATTACTTAAAAATAGAGTGCTTAGTAACTAAGTTTTAACATCTAAATTTCGACTATTACAGTGTAAAAATTCTCTGTTACGATGTTCAAGTTTCAACTTATTTTCGAGACACTCACGTGCATGATAAAATGTTTCAAAATAATCATGAAATGAGTTTTTCTTAGAAAAAGGATGATAATTAATTATAATTAAGAATTAATGAACAATGGGCGGTGATTCCTATGAAGAGATCATAATACAACTCTATCAAAAGAGGCACACCCCACTGCCTCCAATAAAAACTAAAGCCTCTAAATCTTAAGCCCCACGAAATTAGAATAGACGTCACTTTTAAAATCTTTACTATTGACGCCACTTTTCTATGTAAATGAGACTGAAATTTCTAAGTGATAATTTGAACATCAATTCTTTAAAAATTTTAGCTAATTTTTTTAAGAAAAAGGAAAAAAAAGGTACTAATGGATTCATTTCATCCTTCATTTTCTGTCTTTAAGAAATCTCAAAGTTCATTATGAAAAGAAGATAAGTAAATGACTTAATATTTCTTCAAAAATGAGCCACATTTGACTCCTAGGCCCAGCATCAAAAGTCCATTGCCACACAACCCATTAATCGGACAAGAAGCTTAAAATAGAACCAGGGAGTATCACATTTTGAGTGTATCTAAAAGCAAAAATAGAAACGACAGCTTAATTGTTTAGCCACTCAATTGATAGTTTTTCCAGTACAGTCGTCTTAGGCTCTCGAACCAAATGTGTTCAATACATTTTGTTTTTATAACTTTGTGAGGTTATGCATGTTTGTACGTATATGCATGTTTTACACTTTACGAGAGTGCATTTTGACACATGACCACGTCTATTGATATATGGATAAGTGCATCTCGACACACTTCATATCCGCACGCAAGGCACATGGTAAGCCAAGCTAGGGCCATGTGGTGCATTGCATACACCCGGGCGGCCCAACATGAGTTGGTTAAGGTTCTGTCACATTTATAGGACTTGATGGTCGGCCAGACACAAAGCGGACAATGCGGGTTGAGCAGGCGGATTAGCGTTGAGCTCTAGAGTTGGATAGGAGTTGCTTGGGTGGCATGCTAGTGGATTTTGTGCATGTTGGCCCAGGAACTTAGTCTAGATGCTTGGGGAACCCTTAGAGCCTTGGTATACAAGAGTTGCATCAATAATCTGGATAGATCGAACGTGAGGCATGCCGATTAAGTCACTAATGCTATTAAAAGGCGGACGTTCTTGGCCTAACAACCAGGTGGCAGGTGTCAAAGTATACAGTGTATTTTGACACATAATCGACTTTTTCATTTTTTTTTTTGGGTAACAGAATCAAACATAGAAGACACTTTGAACCAAGAAAAAAAAAAAGAAAAGAAAAACAAGAAAGATGTGCATAATTTCATTAAAAGAAAAATAATGATGATACAACTTAAATAAGTTGTGCATTAAAAAAAAAACTGAAGACTTTTTATTGACAATTGTACGCTAGAATAAGTGACAGCAAAATAGAAAAAAGAACGACGCATCGTTTGCATAATTAAGAGATAAAAAAAAAGAAAAAATACCCAACATTCTCTACATATTGTCTAAATATCACTTTTATTCTTTTTATTATTAAAATGCCCCAAACATCCTATGTGTTTACAAGTTCATGCTCAACATATCCTCTGAAGCAGTTAATTTTTTTGAAAATTTCATGGTTATCCTTACCCAATATATATTAAATGTTATTGTTAATACGACTTGACTTAAAAATTAAAGAAAAGGTAATTTAAAGTATTCAAATAAATATTTCAATTAAGTAAATACTTTTATTATTCTAAGAGTTTTTAACTTTTAAAGATTTATTTTATTTAGTATTTTTGGTTTAATGATTTTTTAAATTGTACTTAATAAAGCTAGAAAGGGTAATTTTGGTTTTTAAAAAGTTTAATCTTTTTAGGGGTATTTATATATGGTTTTAAAAACACATGGGATGTTTTGAGACATTTTCATAATAAGAGAGACAAAAGTAGTATTTTAGCACATAGAGTGTTTTAGGTATTTTCAATATATATATATATATATATATATATGAAGCAAAGCTACATGCCTTTTAAAATTTAAGTGGCAAAATGTATGAAAAGATGAACTAAAAGTCATTGATTAATTGTTTTGTTTTTATTTCACAAGTCGTAATTGAAAACAACACCAAACAAACTTTTTAGATAAAACACCTAAATGAGGAAATAGTATATTTTTGAAACTTTTTGATGTAAAGAAATAGCAAGTTTTGAAAATATTTGTAATAAATAGTATATTTATGATTTAAATAATTTATTTACTATGTAAATGAGAAGTATTTACGTGATAAACATGTGGTAAATAAATTATTTACACCATAAATCTATTTATTATGTAAATAAGAATTATTTATATGTAAATAAGGGTGCAAATAAATTATTTTTGCGTCATAAATTTACTATTTACTTCAAATAATTTCAAAACCTAATATTTACTATAACTAGTTTTGAAAAAGTGATTTTACTACAATTTCCTAACGTAGGTTGTTAATCCTTGAATTCTAGCATGGTGGCATTTTGATCCTTAAATTTTTACTTTCTACATATCATTTCCTGTTTTTTTTTTTTTTATATAATTTTTACATCAGTTTTGTTCCTTCGCATTAAAATTGTTCAATATTACATTAATCATACATAATAACTAAAAATTTAACATTAATAATCGGATTAAGTTAATGAAATAATATGCTAAAATTAAAATCTTAAGAACCAAAATGTCACAATAATACCACTAGTTCAAAAAAAGAAAAAAAAACCCACATGCACACATATAGGGCAGCACCAATTTTAACATAAAAAGAACATGCCTCCTTCCTTCCTCCTTTTACTCCTCCTCCTCCTTCTCCTTCTCCTAAACGGCTAAATCCTTCTTCTTCTCCTTATAATTCTTCAATAAACCGATATGCTGCTTTTAGTTTATTGTAATTATTTATATCTCTTTTTTTTTTTTTCAGTTTTGTTTTGTTTTGTTTTTATCGTTTATTTATTGCTAATGGAATCCGTATCGAAGGTAACGCATGAAATACAGAAGTAACATTAGATAAATTTTGAACAGATGGAAATGCTTCATCAAAACAGAATCTAAGCAAGAAAAGTATATTTGAAAGTGAAAAAAATAAAGTAAAAAAGCAAAGAAAAGATACATACGTAATTTCAAATTTTTTTGATAATACGTAATTTCAAATTTCCAAGAAAAAGAGATAACGATATATGATAATACAAATTACAGACTGAAGACTATCCATTAAAAAGTAAACTAAAAGCTCAAACAACGTTTAAAACAAAGCTACTGTATTTAAGTTCGGGTGCTTCCTAAAGCTGATCCGATATTTAAGAAAAAGCTCAATCAACGTTTACAACAATAAATTAAAAGAATAATCTGATAATAAAAAAATCTTATTAAATCTAAGAAACAAAATTCAAAATTTGAGTAGTAATAGAGATATATACGATCAAATTCCTGATCAATCTGCGTATTATAATTTATAAAATTAATTCTTCTAAAAATTCTCTTTATATACACCTTTTTCACTAAGATATAATTTCCACAACTTCTTCTGATCATTCTCTCTCAAATTAAACAATGGCTTCAAGTCGAAATTCGTTGCTGAGCTCATGCTTCCACATCTTAATCTTTTTGATGATCTGTTTCATGATCAGTTCATGTTCTGGCAGGTTTCTGGAAGATCAACAACAACGTCATGGTGATCATATTAATGTTGATTATAATAATTCTGGTTCATCTGTGGTACCTCCTTCGTACGTCGAAACGAACACCGTTGATCATCATGATCATCGCGATTTGAGGGACTACTTGGTCAACTCAGTGGCTCGGCTCTTCCGCTTTAAAAATTATATGAAACAGGAAGATGAAGAAGAAAGAACAAAAGTACTCAACGTTGATGATTTTGGAGCTAGAGGAAACGGCAATGACGACACAAAGGTTCAATAAATAATTATAGTAAAAATTATGCTACGTAGTTAATATACAGGAGTAATTCATGAAATATGACAATTTTAAGAATAGTAAAATTACAAAGCAGTTATTTTAGTGATATGAATTTTTGATGGTTATGTATGCATGCATTTATAATGTATAATGCGTGTGTATGCATATATCTTTATATATTGTGTGTGTATGTAAATTAATCACCAATAATTCTGCGGAGGTAAACTAAAAATATGTGTTATTTTAGTCATATATATTATATATACAATACAAGTATACTTCTCCTTTTGATTTTTTTTTCCAATAACCTGCTAATTAGTTACTTTGCTCGTAGGTTTTAGATTTGTGTGCATGTGTTTTAACGTCTATGTTTAATCTTTTTATTTGCTTGAAGTTTTCAAGGGTTTATACATAAAGATTCATAGCGTTTAGGGTTTTATATCATATAAATCTATGTGCTTAATTCATATTTAAATGATGTGTTATATTATGTACATTTGTTTATATATATATATACACACACATAGATATTGTGTCTGTTGTTTTGGACTTGGTTTTTTTTTTTTTTTTTTTATTTACTGGCAGGCATTTGAGAAGGCGTGGGAGAAAGCTTGTTCATCAAAGGGAAGGATAGTTATTGTGGTGCCCCAAAAGAGGTATTTGGTTAAACAAATCAAATTCGAAGGGCCATGCAAATCCAATAATCTTACCATTCAGATTCAAGGAACCTTAGAAGCTTCTGATAAGCGCTCAGACTACAGTGAATATGGAAGGCACTGGCTTCTCTTCGACAGCGTCGAAAATCTCTCCGTCGAAGGCGGTGGGACCCTCGACGGCAACGGAGACGTGTGGTGGGAACATTCATGCAAAGTTCACAGATCTCTTGTAAGGGAGCATAACCTTTACATCGTTTAATTAAGTAGTAGGACTCAATTTTTTTAATATCAAAGTTGGACATTTTAATAAATTGTCATTTTTGATAAATGATCAAAAGTTATCATGTTAATATCAAAAAATTATAATTGAAAGTTGTGTATTTTAAAATCGAGGCCAACTCATTTTCTTTCTCACGGATTTTTGCAGCCTTGCAAGGAAGCACCAACGGTATGTTATATAACCCAAGTTGTTTAATTATCTATAAGATAATTGCGTAAAAATTTGTCCTAATTTTATTTTTTTTTTGCAATTCATCTTTTATTAAAAACTTAAACGTATCATTTGAATTTAAAAACCTTATTTAAAATCATCTCCTATGTACCTGGTGGACAGAAAAAAACAAGAGAAAGAACAAAAAGACTATAACTCTGACCAAAGTTATTTCTGTATATATTTGCTTGAGAAACTGATAAAACAATTTGGAGGAGTAAATTTATTGATTATTTAAAAATTATGTTTCTTTTTTATGTTTTTAAAGAGCAAAAAAAAGAAAAGAAAACATAAATTGAATGGTGTTCTTATCTTTTTGCTTTATTATTCTCATTCATAAAGTGTGTGAGAATGAAATTAAAATAAGTTATTCAAATCTAAAGCATATTTCTATAATTTTTAAAAATAGAAAGAAAATTGAAAAAATAAATTAAAACTATAACATATAATTAAATAATTAACATATACATATTTATACATACTTATTATTAGTACATATATGGGACCGTGTTTGTCCTTGGATGCAGGCATTAACTTTCCATAAGTGTGATAATTTGAGGGTGAGGGATTTGAAAGTACGCAATGCACAGCAAATGCAAGTTGCTTTCGAGGGATGCAGGAAAGTTAGAGCTTCTCATCTAACTGTGACTGCACCGGGGAATAGTCCCAACACTGATGGAATCCACATTACTCATACGCAGGATATTGAGATCTCAAACTCAGATATAGGAACAGGTAATTCTTTCATTTACATGTCTATATAGAAAAATTCACAATCCTAATTTTCTAATTTATTTATTCTTTTAACCCATTTTAGGTGATGATTGCATTTCCATTGTGAGTGGGTCCCAAAATGTACGAGCAACAGACATAACATGTGGACCCGGTCATGGAATTAGGTAACTTATATATCTTTTTACTCTCACTTTTTTTCGTTGATTTTTATCAACTTTTTTTGGTTGAATGTTTAAATAACATGCTTCGTTATTTTTATTCAGCATTGGTAGCTTGGGATCTGGAAACTCAGAAGCCCATGTATCGGATATAATTGTAAGCCGAGTCAAGTTTTCTGAAACTACAAATGGTGTTAGAATCAAGACTTGGCAGGTAAAATTAACGCTATTTCATATCAAATACATATTCAGATTTAACGTAATAATTTCCTCATGAATTTCCTGATGTGTGACATGATCACGTCCAAATTGCAGGGAGGTTCAGGAAGTGCAAACAATATCAAATTCCTTGACATTGAAATGAATAATGTGCACAACCCCATCATCATAGACCAAAATTACTGCGATCGGAAAAATCCATGCCATGAAGAGGTGCAAAATTTTGTTTTTTTTTTGTTTTTTTTTAATTATTCTAAGTTTTACAATTGATATACACTCAAATATTTACATATAGTGAAAGTCACATTCATACGAGGGGCACGAGTCCTCACTTACATTTTAAAATTTTAACTTATATTCTTAATTTTTGTGTAAAATTTCAATTGTATTCCTACTTTGTAAGAAAAATTGCGTCTCTATGTAATGAAGAATTATCTTTAGCTTTTTAATATTTTTGGACTCTGCCACTGTATATGTGTTACGTTTATTAATTGATATATCTTGCTATTATCAACAGAGCTCAGCGGTCCAAGTGAGAGATATATTGTACCGAAACATCACGGGCACAAGTGCTACAAAAGTTGCGGTAAAATTCGACTGTAGCAAGACCTTTAAATGTGAGGACATTGTGTTGGAAGACGTTGACATACGACAACATCATGGCGAAGACGAGGCTGAAGCTTCATGTGAGAACATTGAATTGACTGATATTGGTGTCGTTGCCCCACAATGTCGTAATGCCCACCAAGGAAGGAGAAACGACACTCCGCCTGCGGTTCAACCACCGCCGCTGCCGCCAGTACATGATGACAAACGCAAAGGTGGAAACGCCCCTAAGCCTTCCGTTCAACAACAAGTGTTTAGTGTTGATGACTTTGGAGCTCAAGGCAATGGCAAAG
This sequence comes from Artocarpus hirsutus, assembly GCA_946598075.1. Classification (NCBI taxonomy): domain Eukaryota; kingdom Viridiplantae; phylum Streptophyta; class Magnoliopsida; order Rosales; family Moraceae; genus Artocarpus; species Artocarpus hirsutus. The sequence goes on from CAMOHE010047806.1 coordinate 49,068, forward strand.
ATGACACAGAGGTAAGCAAAACTTTTTCTTCTTTTGCATTTTTTTAGCAAAAAATTGTATTGATAGACAATATTTTTCACATTTTTTTAAAATAAATGTTTTGGTTGGTCTATATATGCTTAAAAAAAATTATATTTTTGTATTGCAGGCATTTAACAAGGCTTGGGAGAAGGCTTGTTCATCTAAGGATGAGGCATTCTTGGTGGTGCCAAATAAGAACTATCTTGTTAGAACAATACAATTCGGCGGTCCATGCAGATCCAATCTTACAGTTCAGGTAAGCAGATTGATTTCACGCAAAAACATGTGTTCGTGATAGAGACAACAACAGGATAGCAAATATTAACGTTTTTAGTTGTGATTATATGATTTCAGATTCATGGGACTATAGAAGCATCCAGTGATCGGTCGGATTACGGTGGGTTTGGTAGGAACTGGCTCTTGTTCGACAGCGTCGACAATTTAGTTGTGGAAGGTGGCGGAACCCTCAATGGCAATGGAGATGTATGGTGGAAGCACTCTTGCAAAAGAAACAGAACACAAGTAAGTCCACATTGCATTTTGGTATTCTTTTTTCCTCTCTATTTCCCATCCTTACTATTTTGTTCTGCATTGCCAATTTGCAGCCTTGCAGCGAAGCACCAACGGTAATTCTTTCAACCCTATTTTGTTTTTCTTCTCCGCCTTTATGGTTTTGTTCATTAGTGTTGAAATGTGTAGTTTTCTTCTCAGGCTCTGACCTTTCATAACTGCGAGAAACTGACGGTGAGGGATCTCAAAATCATAGATGCACAACAAATGCAAGTTGCCTTCGAGCGCTGCCGTCATGTTAAAGCTTCTAATATCAACATAACTGCGCCCGGAAATAGCCCCAACACGGACGGAATTCATGTCACACATACCAAAGACATTGAAATCTCCAATTGTGTTATAGGAACAGGTACATTTATCATCAAAGACATTGACACCTGTTTGGCATGGTAGTTAAAATCATAGGTTAGAACTGTAAACAGTATTTAAGAGTTTTACATTATAGCAACTTTTTACTTTATTGTAGCATTTTTAATTAAAAAGTTGGTTAGAACCAATTAAGACCAAACAAGCTAGTGTTACAATGTCAAGTTCAATCATTTGAATAGGAAAATCATTCTCAAATATGGTGCTGTTTTTGAGGGTCAGCCAATATCCAATTTGATATTTTGTTGCTACTGGTTGATATATTGAACATTTAATATAATCATTACAAATTGTCATTTTCAAATTGTTTTAAACTTAAAAATATATATTCATGTTTTAAACTTTAATAATTATGACAAAAAGTAGATATAATTATTTCCTAGAGTACAAGATATAATAACATTTTAAATAAGATATTTTTACTTTTTTAATGTCAAATTTAACAGTATTACTGATATTTATAGATGGTCAAACTTGTCAAGAGAAACACATGAATCTATGTACGCAATATTCATGAAGGTTTATCTTTAACTTCTTTAGAAATATCATGAAATTTCTTTTTTATGTGTGCCTTTGCAGGTGATGATTGTATTTCTATCGTGAGTGGATCCCAAAAAGTGAGAGCAACAAATATAACATGTGGACCGGGTCATGGAATAAGGTAAAATCGCATTATATTTATGTCTTTTGGTTTCCAATTACTTGATCTAAATTTACTAATCTCTTTCATTAATATGAATTGTTGGTTCATTTGTCATTCAGTATTGGTAGCTTGGGACGTGGAAATTCAGAAGCCCATGTTTCAGACGTGATTGTAAGAAACGCCAAATTTTATAAAACCACAAATGGAGTCAGAATCAAGACTTGGCAGGTAAATAATAATTTGAACTGATTAAATTTATTAAAACACACTTACTGTACATTTGGTACACCGGTTTAAACTGGTCCACAGTGTAAAGGTTTCAATAGCTACAGTGTAAAACAAAAAACAGTTACGATATAAAACTCTCATGTGTTATAGTATTTGAACTCATTCTTTTAGTTTAAACCAGTTTGCAAATACCCTATTAGTATATCATGTCTTACATTAACTTTAAAAAAAAATCTCTATGTTTTGTAAAATAACAGGGAGGTTCAGGAAATGCAAGCAACATCAAGTTTACAGACATTGAAATGCATCAAGTGCGCAATCCTATTATAATAGACCAAAACTACTGTGCCCGTTTTGATAGAACTCCCTGCAAAGAACAGGTGAAGTATTTCATATTCAAAGTCAACCCCTTTCAGCCTCTTACCAGCTTTATAGAAAATAGTTTGGTGTAAATTATTTAATAAATCATATGGTTGGTTTAAATTCTCATGATAATCAACAGGGCTCGGCGGTCCAAGTGAAAGACGTGTGGTACCAGAACATCAAAGGTACAAGCGATTCTGATGTCGCCATAAGGTTCGATTGCAGCAAGAGCTTTGAGTGCGAAGGGATTGTGTTGAGAGATATCGAGCTGCGACACAACAAAGGAGACATGGCTAAAGCTTTCTGCAACAACGTTGTATTCACCAACGTTAACGAAAATGTTTCCCCGTTGTGTCCTCATTGACAGGAGGACATGCCTTTGCTATTTAGGATTTTTTTTTCCCTATTTGATTCTGGTATCTTGTGAACATAGAATTATTGTTCTTTTGATTCTTTAACAACAAAATTGTTCAATTCAAATTCAGTTTCTACTTGCTTTCTTGTTTTGTAGTGATTTCAGAACAACAATGTCAATGGCTTAGAGTAGAAAATAGAACATATATATATATATATATATTTACCTATTAAAATATGTTACACAAAGTATTTTTGTATCATATGACGTCTAAGAAAAACCAACTTTATTGATTTCCAAACATACATGACACGAGAGATATTCCACATTTGGATCGGAGAAGAAAAATTCAAAGCTCTACACCACAAAAGTTTGCTCAAGTATATAGACAGTTATCTGAAGGGTTCGACGGGTGCAGATTCTTCAAGGAAAATGGCAGCCTCGAAACATTCTGCAGCTTCTAGTGATGATGAAGCACTACCCTTGGCTCCATAGAATACGCCAAGATTGTACCACGCAGAATGGTTCATTCTATCAAGCCGTAGTGCCTCCATTAGAAAGCTTCGAACAACCGCTTGCGATTGGTTGCCGAGCTTCCTAAGAATCACGGCTGTGGAGATCAAGCTCGGAACATGCGTGGGATCTATTTCTAAGGCACCTAGAAAAGCCTTTAAAGCTTCTTTATAGAGACCTTTGGATTCATATAGAACACCTGTAAAGCAATGTACAATTATTATTATTTTTTTGTGTGTTACATCTTTCTAGCAATAAATGATTTAATAAATCAAGTGAAAAAGAATCAAATGGCAAACTAAATTTACCTGTAACATGCCATCCAACGGCCGAGTAAGAAGTGATGGACTTGGATTTGGATAGACATATCTCAGCGTCACGCCATTGTGACAGACTTATGTACATGTAGGCCAGGTCATGCCATATTTCCAATTCCAAACTTCTAGAAGATCTTTGACCATTCTAAAATTAAGGGATTCAAAATTGAATTAGTGATAAAACATTCTTTATCAGAAAAACATTCCACATTCACACCACCAGTCAAACAAGCATCAAATGTTTTCCTATAAGGTAACACAATGGTGACATAATTAAAATTATTTCAACACGGCCACAGGAGAGTTCAAATCCACCTACCCCCAAGATCGAAAGAGAGAGAGAGAGAGAAAGAGAGAGAGGAAAACAAATATATGACAAACCTTATATGAATTCTTTCCAGAGCCAAGATTTTTGTTCTGAACTTGAAGAAGAGCAAGAATTTGAGTATATGTCTCAATGGCCCTTCTCAAATGACCCTGAGCAATGTGAAGTTTGGCTTTGGTTCGCAACAGTTCTCGTTGATCCCATTTCGCTGTCTGATCCAAAGCAGCATCCACGACTGTCTCAGCATCTGCAAACCGTTTCTGAGCTGACAATACCCGTGCCAACAATAACCAACCCTTTACATTAGACCCAACTTCCTGTTTAAGCATCTTCTTCGCATAAGAAAGTGCGGCGCTTAATTTCCTCTGCTCGGCGTTTTCTAGGCTGAGATAGTAAAGAACAACAGGGTCGCTCATCCTTGACAGCCTCCCAGCAGTTACGAGAGCCTGAAGTGCCTCAGATTGTCTCGACACCCTCTCAGAATCGGTAACAGCTGCTTTAGACTGTGCTGAAATAGAAACACCTAATAGATAATTCGCAGTACTTTCCAACTGATCACATTTACCATCCAAACTTTCCATGGCTCGGCGAGCAAAACACATGCCTTCCTCTACAAGATTTGGTTTTGCTCCAGATATCTTTGAGGCCATAAGTAGAGCTGAAGTATGGTTTGGATCCTCACTGTTACTAAACAATTTCTTCAACAGATTCAAAGCAACAAAGTCTTCACCCGCTCCATAATAAGAAAGAGCTACTGTGTAATACCTTTCTTTTTGATCAATAATACCCGGAAGCAGTTCTTCCACGTGACTAGCCAAAGCTCTGGTATCCCCAGAAATCGATAGAGCAAAAGAAAGGTGGTCTAAGATTGATGGATCCCATTCACTTCGTTTAAAAGAAACTTTTCTTAGTAGTATCATTAACAGAAGTATAGCCTCTTCTAAATTGTTTCTAGGTACAAATGAACTGTCCATTTGGGAGCGGAGGTTTGGGGGGCTTGCTTCGCCCCCACTGTAGAGAAGACAAATAGCAAACTCTTTTTGGGTCCTGGCAATCGTTTCAGAATCAAGGTTCCAAGGATGGAGTAGAGCCTGTCGATATGACAAGATTGCTTCATTTGGACAATCTGCTAGCTTCCATAATTCTGGGAGCAACTCAACAGCCTTGGCAAGAGTCTCCAGCAATTTACATTCAGCACCGAATTGTTCAGGCAAGCCTTCTGGCCATGAAGATTCAACTATATCCAGAATAATTTTGCATGATTCCGCGGCTTCTGCAGAATATGATTGAATATATACAATATTAGCTTTCAAAGGGAATTTAATCATCATGTAAAGCTCACGAATTACTTCACATTTTATTTCTCCTTTGAGAACAGGGGTGATGTGATTCCAAGTAAAAATAAAAAAGAAAAAGAAAAAGGTAATTCTATCTCTATTGCCAACCCATGATAGATACTGCCATGGAATCAACATTTCCCAACAGAAGTAGGAGGACCCAAGTTATTGTATAATGTAGCTAAACCATCAGATGTGAATGGAGGAACATGGCCGCACTCACATTTTAAAATTTTAATTTTTACCCCCAATTGCTGTGTAAAATTTCAGTAAAATTATTTCTAACTTGCTCTTTTAGTGCCTCACATGAAAATATTTTCTGGTTCTTCCACTGTAAACAATTTATTCATATTGTGGGATGTTTTGGTGTCACTTCTTCTTGCTAATGAAAAATAAAGTTATTAAGAAATGATTAATGCCCTGTTTGGGAGTGGTGTTCCCACCACAAAATCAGTTATGAACAGTAAAAAGCTCTCACATGCTACAGTACCAATAAAAAAAATTGCTACAGTGTAAACTCTCACATGCTACAGTAAAAGTGGTTCTCACCACTGGTTCCCACCATTTTTCCAAACACCCACTAAATTATTCAAAAAACAAGCATTGTATGAGTTATCATGCTATCGATTAGAAACAAAAAGCAATGTCAAAGAACATGTTGTTGACTTATGACATAAAAGCCTTACAGAATAATAAAGTCGCATCTCATACGACCAACTGGAAGGACAGAGAGATTATGAATATGTGCAATCACGTCCGATAATTTCAAGAATTCAAACACAAAAGGTACCTTTAAACCTCCCTAGA
>CAMOHE010047806.1:54932-68435 GCA_946598075.1 Artocarpus hirsutus
CATTTTAAAATTTTAATTTTTACCCCCAATTGCTGTGTAAAATTTCAGAAAAATTATTTCTAACTTGTTCTTTTAGTGCCTCACATGAAAATATTTTCTGGTTCTTCCACTGTAAACAATTTATTCATATTGTGGGATGTTTTGGTGTCACTTCTTCTTGCTAATGAAAAATAAAGTAATTAAGAAATGATTAAATTATTCAAAAAACAAGCATTGTATGAGTTATCATGCTATCGATTAGAAACAAAAAGCAATGTCAAAGAACATGTTGTTGACTTTGACATAAAAGCCTTGTGGAATAATAAAGTCGCATCTCATACGACCAACTGGAAGGACTGAGAGATTATGAATATGTGCAATCACGTCCGATAATTTCAAGAATTCAAACACAAAAGGTACCTTTAAACCTCCCTAGAGCCTGCAAGGATTTTGATTTGAGAAATATAGCCTCCAAAATTAAACTGACAGCATGTGTAGATAGTGGAGCGGTTGCAAAATTTTGAGAGCTGCTCCTACGACGTTCTCCTCTTCTAGCAAGGGTGGACTTTATCTTGGGAGTCACTGCAGATATGTCTATCCCCTCAAATACATGTAATGCAGCTTCCACGTTTCCTTTCTGATATTCGTATCTTCCTAACAATGCTCTTGCTTCCTACCAATAGCAGACGCAAAACATCATGAGAACCCATTGTAGCATTTTTTTAAATCATAATTAAAAAAAAAAAGTCTCTGCCAAGTGCCAAGTTAGCTGAGACAGAAATGACAAGAAGAATAAGTGACAAGTCAATCACTTCTCACATAAAAACGTATGAAAAAGGAGCAGCACCCATGGACGAAAGTTTGGAAAGTTGATGAAACGTTATGCAACAGAACAGTAACTACTTATCAGGTAGCTCTGTTTAACTATGACAGTATGGTGAGAAGCATCAAAACACTAATGGCCCATTTGGTACACAACAGAAATTTAAATTTTTGTGAAAGAAAATATAGTAACAAAATGATTCAAACTGTGAATCGATCCTACAAAACAAATAGGCCATGAGCTTCTCAAACATAAATCATATAGGAATGTACAGGATAATGAAGCAACAAACCTCGTAGTTCAAGCAACCACTCTCACGCAAGGACAGTTCAGCTTCTTCTATGTTACTGGTGACTGGTTTCTTGGCGAGCTCAGCAGCTCGAGAAAAGATCTCGCTTCCGTGATCGTTAGTTGCAAGAGATTCAGCTGAAGGAACCATTTCATTTGCCGCTCTCAACCGCTCCCCAGAGCAGAGACACTTAATTATCTTCTGAAAGTTCTTCTTAATATCACTTCTCCTTCTTCCCTTTGCAACCCTATTCTTCCTCATGTTGCCTCACTAGGCCCCAAAATCTTATCCACCAAAAACCACCACCAGCAATAAATTATAACCCGTTTTAAAGAGAAATTGAAAAAATCACACTAAACAAGTCCACTAATTGTAATTCTAAGATCACATGAAATAAAGTTCAGACATTGACACAAGAGAACAAGAGCCTAATTCTAAGATCAAAGTTTCCATGCAAGTGAAAATCCAATCCCAACTATAGAAAACAAATAGGAAGCGCGATTAACATTAAACAAAACAAAAGAACAAAACAACAAAGAGAAACATTTGACTTTGTCACAACTATTGTCGGCCCAAAACCTAACTCAATTTCAGAATCACAATTCTCCTGTTGAAACGAGAAACCCATGAATATTTCCAAAACCCCACGTCAGAAATTCAAAAAACACGAACCAGTTTCAAGCCCACCCCATATATAACAATTAGACAAAAAAAAAGCAAAAAATGGCATAAAATAAAATAATTCAATAATCCACAGACCAAAAATCCATTTAACAAGCAATCAAAAGCACCTACCTTTTGTTTTTCCAAGAAGAAAAGCACAAATTGAGAGCCCACAAGGCATCAACAGGAACGCCCATATTTACTTCCCAATTGCTTTTTCTTTTTTTCCCAATCAAACCGTCCTTTAATGCAGAATCGTTGAATCAGTTCAAGTTTCTTTCTTTCTTTCTTTCTTTGCCTTTTTTCTTTTTCCCTTTCCTTTCTCTTTCCTTTGCTCTGTTGATTCGAATGACGAACTAGGCTCCTACGAACTTTTTCCAATGAAATCTTGAAGAAGAAGATATTCCAATTCAAGAGGGTTTAAAGAGTTTTTTAGCGAAACAGGGGCGTTTTTGCAACAAGAATTTCCTTTTGAGCCCCACTTGCAAATTTTGTTTGCTGTTACCACGTCGGCTGAGGCCGATTCTCTGCCACGTGGAAGGCATTTTCGCAATGTTTCTGCTGCAGTTAAACGGTTTTTAACTACGCCTTTCATAAAACCGACAAAATTCCTTACAGTTTGTTTTGGTTTTCGTTTTTTTTTTTTCTTTTTCAGTTTGTTTGTTTTAAGATTCGATTTTTTACATCTCATGGCATCTCTGAATAATGCACGTGCATGAAACACTTTCTTTAAAATATATATATATGTATTACTTTTATTTTCTTCCTCTTAACTGTCCTCTTCTGTTTAAGGAATCCTTTTGGCACTACTTTTTTTTTTTTTTAATAGATCATACCATCGTGCATTTTATTCCATGGCAAAGTTTATTTCCTCGAGAGTTTTGGCGACAAATTTCTACGGTCAATAGTTGAGACTAATGGAGAAGAAAAACAAAAACAAGAGTGATATGGACGAGAAGTTTATATGATACAAGTGATTAACAATTACCTTTTCCATTTGGAAATATTTGGAGTAAGGTATTAAAGTACTTCGCTAATAAATATTCCTTCCTAAATTGCCTCCTTTTTTTTTCTTTTCTCTGTATAAAATCATCATAAATAAGTTTCTGTCATACCAATTTCATTTTTTTCCAATTTTTTTTTCTTTTCTCCATATAAAAATCATCGTAAATAAGTTTCTGTTATACAAATTTATTTTTTTTTTTAATTTTTTCCCCAAAATCTTCCTATTGTGGATCGAGACTTTCTACACATATATTATTAAGGAAATACAGAGGAATGTTAAAAATGCATACCATTTATGAAACATATAAAACTTTTGTGCTCGTATTTGAACTTAAATGGAGTATAATTCTAAAGAGAAAATTAGATGTTATGTTATGCTTTTAAAAAATGTGTTTATATATGTTACCTTTAAAAAAGTAATGCCATATTACTACTCGTATTATATATTCAAGTTGTGCTACTTAAACATATATAGCATTTATAAAAAATAAGTTTTAAAAAATACATTTATAAAAATTCCTCGATTCTAAAAGAATAACATAAACTTAAAAATGCAAATGAAGGCTACAGGGAGCACAATTTCTCCCTCCTCTACTACTTAAAGGAACTAAAACAAGTGTTTCTTTTTTTTTTCTTTTTCTTTTTCTTTTTTTTTTTTTATCTTTTTGGTGTTATGTATTTAGTATAATATCGCATTGATATCTTTATGTATTTAAAAATATTTAATAAATTAATCGTAGTCTTCAAAAATATTATTATAGTGCCCGAGTTTATGTTTTGAAACATGAAATTTTCAACTTACTTTATCAATAAACTCCAAATTAATTTTGTCAAACTAAGAAAGAAAATCAAAACAAAAAGATTAAACAAAACAATATACATAGATTTCCTTCGTGTCTTTTTTATTTTTGTTTTTATTTTTTTAATAGTTTTATGAAATTAATTTAGAGTTTACGAATAAATTGTTAGAACAAAATATTGTGATAAAAACCATCATCATCTAGGATCATTCATGTTAAATCACCAAGAATATTAATAAGATGCAGAAACTAATCTGAATCTATTGATGCGATGTGATTTCAAAGTCTATAGATTGAGGATCTTCTAAGTCTAGTACGTAAGTCCTCATTCAAAGTTTGCCTCTGTAATTTCTCCGTAGATAGGAAACATACGTACGTACTGACTTGAAGACCACAACCCCTTTATATAATTGCTAAACCCTAACAGTTACTCTTAATTATCAATTTAGCCCATCCTAAAATTAGTAATTATATTTTGGTCTCTACACATAGGAGGCCCACACTTAATAATGCATTAAAAACTCAAAATCTAAATTGATCATTTTTAATTGTACAACCTTATCTGAAAGCCTTTAATTTATTTAATATATTAGCTCATATATTGAATTTACTCCAACATAAATAAGTTGAAAATTTTACACCTCACAACACTAGCTCAAAGTATTAGAATGATATATTTAAAAATCACAGGTTATCTTGTTAATATTTTCCAAACCGGCGGCATGAATGTACATCAAGTTAAAACAAAACTGGTTAAGATTATAACCCCAAAAAAAGGGAGAGAGCAGGGTGCGAGAGAGACCCAAAAAACTGGTTTGCCCCCGCGCATTTGGTTTGGACATAACCCAATGTGTTATAGACCAAATTGTGGGCTCAAACATATCCAACTATTGTCCTTTGGAGAAGGCAAATGGTCCTGAAATGATTCAAATTTCACTATTCTTGGCAAATAATCCTCACCTTCGCCCCCCTTAAAAGGAAAAAAAAAGAAGTCCCATCTTTGCATTTGGAGTAAATCATTATTGTTTTCTTTTACAGTTAAATTTCATTTTAAAGAAAGGCAAACGCTTGTTCTTGCTTTACAATACATTTTCAATGAGAAAATAATATTTGGTGAAATTACTCTAGAATTAAAAGCTGAGAAGATTTGCAACCGTAATTAATTTTGGAAGATCTAACAAAAACGCCCCTCTAGTTGCTTAGAAAATATTGTTTTATGCACTCACTTCCTTCGTTATATACTTAATTTTATAAGAGCAGATGCTGTTTCAAAACTAAAAATGTATGTTAAGAGGACAAATTACTCTTTGAATTTTGAGAAAATTAGTGAATTTACTTGTCTAACTCACTGCTTTAGTTTTGTGCTATTTTCTTATAATTCTAATCTTTTTAAATTAATATATATAAAAAAACGTGGGTATATCTTTATAGTGGTTGAGAAAGGTCATGAAAAATGTTCTTTTAATGAGATGGTATCCCTCTAATTTCTTAACCAAAGGTTTAAATTGGTATAGTGTGAAAGCTTTTACATACTATAATATTAAAAGTAAAAATAAATTATATTATAAAGTTGTTATCTGCTACAATATTTTGAATTAAAATTGTTTAAATCAATGCTGGTCAACTACACTCTTATAGGGTCACTGACTCACTGTGGACAAATTATTTTTGCATTGGCAAACAAAATTAAGAATAAAAAAAGTACTTTATTTATTTATTTTGGTTGTGCATTTATCTACTTTATTCCGAAATAGTTTCATTCATTATTGTTGAGCCAGGTTGTGTTCAGATTGGAGCCCAGTCCCAGTGTCACGTACTTAAACGCCCTGAGTAGTTGCAAGCCAATAATTAACTCCAATCTTCTATACCATAAGGATAAGAAATGAGATATCTTCCACAAATTAAAGGGAGAAAAAATAATAAATGTAAATAAACAAAAAAATGAAACTAATAATTAAATGAAGAGTTATTTATCTTTTCTTATATTTTAGGTTTATTCAAACAATATACATTTGATTTTTGATTTCATCAAATTCATACATTTATATCAGATTTAATAAACTAATTTATACATTTTCTTTTTCAATATTTAATTTTGACCCATAAATTAATTAAAATACCTTTAAATTAAAAAAATAATAGAACTCTAAAAACTTAAAAAAAACTTTATACTTCAAAAAATATATAAATTACTTAAAATAGGTGTTTTGTGCGTTGTGTTATTGTTTTCTGCTTAGTTTTTAAAGTTTTAATTTTGTTCTCTTTTAATTAATGATAATTTGGTTATTTTAAATATAAAAATCAACCATTAATTAGGATAAAATATAAATTCAGGTATTAAATTAAATAAGAAAGTATCAAAAGCTAAAAATATGCGTTTTGAATTAACCTAGAGCATGAGGTATTAAAAAATAAATATCTCTTAATTTAAATTGGAAAATTATTTATGGTTGTAGTCTGATTCCATATCAAAGGATATCATTCTAAGATCGGCTAAATATCGAACCATGCTTTTCAAAACCAAATAAAATCCTTAATATCGTGACTATAAGTGTATTATCAAACAGAGTACTCGATTTGTCGTGGATTTCTTTTTGTTTTCGTTTTGCCGATTCTAATATTTGTTACTTTGTTTCGTCCAATCACTAATTAGAAAAGCGAGGGTAATTTTGTCATTTGAGCAGCATGGCATTCCTGAGGTTTTGTTGAACATCATGGGCAATTATGTGTTCCACGTTCTATAAATAGCGTCAAACCTCACGCCCTTCGACTCATATGCCCCCGTTCTCTGTTTCTCTCTCTGCCACTCTCTCTCTCTTCACCCTTTTTTGCGTCAAATATCTGGAGAACCTCTCCAGATTTCAAAAGCCTCACTTGCTTTCTCTTTAATTTTTTTTCCCAAAATATTTTTCTCCTTTTATTTTTATTTTTTATCAGATTTTTACAAGATTCTTGGAAACTTTTACTTATTTTTACCGAACGTCCCTTTTGGCTTTTGGTCAAAAAAGGATATTTTTTTTCCCATCAGATTAGATTTGTGGGTTGATATTACTGCTCCGTTAGCTGACGTGGCATACACCTAAAGCCAAATGAGTACCAAAACGATGCGTCTACCCCCCCGTCGGGTTTTAACGCCGTCAAACAAGCGCAAGAAGGAAGAAGACAACAAAGGAGTTGACGCCGTCCAAGTCCAACCGCCAACGACAAAGAAGCTGAAGCCGGCTCAGCCTGCAGCCGAGCCAAGTCAGGAACCTGCCGCCGTGCCTTCGTCGAATCAGCTCCTGGCTGGGTACTTGGCCCACGAGTTCCTCACGAAGGGAACGCTGTTCGGCCAGCCGTTCGATGCCGCTCGAGCCGAGCCTTCGGCTGCTGGCTCTTCTCAGGACCTGAAGTTGCGGCGCGAAGAAGGTGAAGCCGAAGAGAGAGAAGGAGCCGAGCCGAGCGCCGAGGGTCTCCAGAGATACGTGGCGGTGGCTGATTTGTTGGGGTCGGATGGGGCCCAGCTAGTTGGCGTGTTCAACCCTGCACAGCTAGCTCGCATTCTACAGTTGTAAAATTTGCTGCAACACGTGTGCTAATCCCTTTGGGGACCCCGTTTTGCTCCAAATTGGAAAACCAAAACCAAATAAAAAAAAATGTAAAGAATTTTCTCTCTCTTTTATCTCTTTTGTTTATTTGCAATTTTTTTAATTGAGAAAAAGATTTTGTCCGTGAGAATGCGTGAAATTATTTTGAATTTCTTGATTATCAACATGAGGCATGCATATGAAACGTTTTTGTGATTGGTTTCTTTTTTTTTTTTTTGAGTTATAATTATTATTATCATTATTATTTACCATTATTATGCAAGTGTTATTTGCTTGATTAAAATTTCTTCCTGCCCAAACATGATTAGATGTTGTTTTAAGTCTAATACGCCGCTTAATTACCTAACAATTTACGGATCTATGTGTGTATATTCAGATTCTTTTATACGGTGTTTTTTTTTTTTTCAAAAATCTGGTGTTCTTGCCTTTATCTCATATTATAGTATGCAATTTTTTTTTTTTAAAGATGAATGTAATGAGTAATCCAATCATGAAAAGTTTGCTTTTTGATACAGTGAATTTAGAAATACGTTAATCTGGATTTAACTTTAGAAGTTCAATATTAATTCACATGAACCTTGTTGGGAGGGTTGACTTATTTTTTTCACGAAGCATAATCTTCTTTTATAACTTGTTATGGTATTTCAATCTTTCCATGCGTTGACTGCTAACGCCAACTGAGTTTTTGTTTGTGGAAAACAAAAATTCGACGATCTTTTCTGTTGAAAAAGGGAAATCCTAAAATCTCTTGTTCTGGTGGAATTTGTTCTTTTCCCTTTTCTATCTTTTGCAGGTTATGTTTTATGGTAAATAAAGATATTTGTTTCTAAAAACAAAAATTTCGACTGTTTTTTTAGTTTATTTTATTTAGCGGAAAATAAGTTTGGTCATTCATATCTCAATTTTGATATGGTAACTAATTCAGATTTATTATTATTTTTTTCCTTTTTTAAATATGTAGCTTTCCACAGCCATATTTGAAGTAATTTAGATGGACAAACATTTACGAGAGTGTTTGAAAACCAAGTTATAACTTGAACTTTATAGCATGTGAGAGCTTGATATTATAGTAAATTTTTGCTTTTCACTTTAACATGTAGATATTATAGCAATTTTCACTTTAACATGTAGATATTATAGCAATCGGTACTTATTAGTTTCAAGTAGACTATCAAACAAAGACGATATTTAGATTTTTTTTATCATCTCAATTAAGAAAACCTACCATAGTTGAAATAAAGATATTTCTTGTATAACTCGATTTTGTTCGGCTGAACTTTTAATGAATGAAGTGAAATAAATAGATATATAAAAACAACTTCGTCTTTGTTAGGATTTTATCTTGTTCTCTTAGAGTGTAGATGTGTTGTCTCAACAAGAGGTGTTGAAGGGTTGGAGTTCAACGTTGTCCTTGGGTTGGTCTTCAGCCTCTTGGTCCCTAAAGAGGTTATCTGAGTGACGTGATGAGAACAGCCATGGGGAAAAGTTGATGTTCTCGTGAATGAGGGGTGAAGCGTTTTAGTTTATGTGTTTGTAAAATAACAGCATTGATATTTTTACTGTTTAGGTTTAGTGTGTTTTTATTGTTTTGTTGACCTTTGGTTGTGATAATAGAGGGGGTCTTCTCATTTTCGATTTCAGTTTATGTGCCATACTCGCTTGTTATCAACAGTAGGTGTGTTGATGTCGGGCTAGATTTGCTTTTATGTAGTGCCGTTTGTCTCCTTAATATTAAGGGTTTGTTTTCAATTGATTGGTTTTTATTTATCGACTGTAGTAGTCATTTGCAATAAGCGGGTCTTTTTCTTTTGGGTCTCAACATTTTTAATTTATTATGTTCTTCATCCATCCTTGTTGGTGGATCTAGTCAATCAAAATCGGAGGGTAAAATTCTCTCGTAATAGGTTGTCTAGGGTCAAATTATTGGTGGTAGCTTGATTGGTAATGATGGTGCGGGTCAAAGGAAAGATCTCAAGTTAAAATCACGAGGACAACTAGCATTGTATTTAAAAAAAAGCTCGATTTCTCATGCACACAAGTAAAAAAGTTTTAATGTTAACTAATAGGGTATTTAAGAAGTAAGTTAGAACTGAAAATATTGTAGCATGTAAGATGTTTACACTATAGCATGCAAGAATTTTACACTGTTCGAGTTGTAATCGAGTTTGTCAAATACCACAATAAATAAAATTCATGAAGCATATAGGGTCATTATTTGCTACATTTAATCTTAGTATTTCTATGAGAGTTACAATTATAATGTTTATTCAAACCATAATAATATAACTACACGAATTTTTTAGTATGTGACAAAAATATACTTTGGCACTAATAATCTAAATCCTCGACCATAAGATTTTTGAGAAAATTATATAAAATACTTCCCAAAAAACACCACTTATTAAAACTACCATATCTCTTTAG
This sequence comes from Artocarpus hirsutus, assembly GCA_946598075.1. NCBI lineage: Eukaryota > Viridiplantae > Streptophyta > Magnoliopsida > Rosales > Moraceae > Artocarpus > Artocarpus hirsutus. The sequence continues at coordinate 64,503 of CAMOHE010047806.1, forward strand.
TGTTTTTACAACTGCCTCTTTTTTATTTTAATTTTTTAAAATTTTATTTTTATAAATTACTATTTTCCCTTATTTCCATCTTATTAATGAGTTAGGCGTGGATTTTCCCTGTACTTTCTCTCTCTACTTTGTTCTTCGACGTTCTGCTCTCTCTTTCTCATCATTGTTCTTTGCCTCTCCTCACTGTTGTCTTCTTGGTCCTCTGTTTGATTTCTATATCTCCATACAGGTTTCTTCTTCATTTCATCCTCGAAGTTCTGTTTTCTCTCTCTTCTTTGTTATTCGACGTTTTTCTCTCTTTTTTGCTCATTGTTGTTCTCTGCCTCTCCTCGTTGTTGTCTTCATGGTGCTCTGTTTGATTTCTCTCTCTCCCCTCATCGGTTTCTTCTCCATTTCATTGTCGGAGTTCTGTTGAACTTCATTCTACTTCGACATTTTCAATTTCGCTCGTCTGGATATTTCATCTTTTTCAATCGTTTTCAATTTCCAGTACGTTTTCTTGTTTTTTCCCCTTTATTTTCATCTTCTTCGATTGTTGCTTTTATAGCTTTTTATTGTTTATTTCTCAAATTACATATCTTTCAATATATTATTAAGGTTTTTAGGGTAAAAAACTATCGGTTTGAATTCGTTTACCATTTCTATATATGTCCTGTTTTCGTTTGATTTTGCATGTTTGATTTTTTTGTTGATCTGTGATATAATGGTTATTTTCCGTGTTTCTGTTTTTGAAATATTTGCATTTTTCTTCTACTATTTTTGGTTTTGTAATGTGCTATGTGTGGTGGCTAGTTTTTAATAAATTAAATAAAAGATTAGAAAATAAAATAAAGCTTTTAAAACTTCAAAAAAACATTTACCCCAAACTTAAACAAAACTTTTCAAATTAAGGAAAACATAAAAGTGAAACAACCAAACCATAGTTTAATGTAACACTTTTGATTTAATATTATAAATCTGTCATCATTATTATTTTAACACTCAAGACAGCTTAATACAGTTACAGATAGAAACATATGAAACTTATATCATACTGAGGTACATTCTTAACAAATAAAGCGGTTTCAACTGGACATAGCTACATTATTTCCGTAACTATCTTGCTCATTGCCACCTCAAACTTTATAAAATCCTGAAAAGATAAAAATATAAGAAAATGAGCGACAACATGCTCGGTAGGAAAACCATTACCTACCTTTAGGTTTTATTATTTCTTTTATTAACACATACATGATTAGTTAGTCAACAATATAATTTATCTTATAACAATTCTATTATATTCATATTTGGTGGATACCCTATAATAAACATGACCAAGTTTCATACATATATACATATTAGTTCATCATTGAACTATATTTGTCAACATCCATAACTAAGTTGAGATTCACGTCACTCTTCTCAACAAAACCACAAAGGTATGCTTGACAACTCAAATCAATCATTACAGAATGGTCAGGTGAGGGAACATCGAGCCTTAGATTTTCACCAAGTCAATTATTGTACAATGAGTTCTGAAACTTTTGACCCAATGGAGCACTGTCACCTCCCTTTATTTTCCTTTTAGGGTATTTAAGCCCAAAGAGGTAACCGTTGCCATCTTCACGTTTTATCATTCCTCTCATAATCTTACCATTATGTATAGAGTTCATATTTCCTAACCATGCTTATCAAATTATGTCAACACATGTCAAATCAATTTAACCTCGTTGTATATTACAAGATGTCATATATTAACAAAATAACATATACGTATCTTGTATTATAAAGAATCAATTTTAATTAAATGAAACCTCGCAAAAGACAAATAATAGAATCTCTACCTCTTTGTAAATAATCCACTGATAATCATTAGTTTATAAACGGAGACCAGTAAGCTTCAAATATGTCGTTATCCTAAGACGAATAAAAATTTCCGTACTTTATATTCTTCATGTCTTGAATGCAAAAGCATAATCTTTGGAATATTAGGTAACATAAAACGACAAAAAACAGATAGGTTTGGATTGCATGGCTGGCCTATCAGTTGACGAGTCCAGCCTATCAATAGATTTTGGTCTACCGATTGGAAAAGTTTGGCATGTCGAATTGTCGACTGTCTGGCAATCTCAATTGGCGAGTCCAGCTTGCCGATCCTGCTGATAGAGTCTAGCCTGTCGACTGGTGAAGTTCGGCCTACTGCTTTGGTCTAGCTTATTGGTTTGCATGTTAGGCCTGTCGCCCAAGACCAGATCCAGAAAACTGTAGTTTTTCATTTTCAAAGATTTTGAGCTTCAAAGCTCAATCCAATCTATTTTATCAAATCGCAAAACATGAAAGATATATAAAATTTTAGAATATCATATTTAAATACATGCAAACTATTTTTCTCAAATTTTTACTTAGAAAACACATCTAAAATTGTCAAACATTGATTTTTATAAAATTTGCAAGAACATGATCCAAATCTGATAATGTTCAAACCTAAAACAACACAATCCTATTGGCAGGTATCTAGGGCTCAAAAACGTTGTATACTCATCCACAAACATTAAGAACACATTTCTCATAAATTTTATATCAAAATACAACTTTGAATCAAATTTCAAGTTTTGAAAATCTAATCTCAAAACTTAGTTTAAAAGTGTCATTTGAACATGAAAATGTCTAAGCTTTCTTGATCTAAGAGTTTGTGAAAGGTTTTTTTTGTGGATTTTGTGAGAAAACGGTTTGGTATGTTGTTTGGCTCTTTTGTTTTTTGGGTTGCCGTAAAAGAAAGAATAAGAGAAGAAAGAAGGAGAATGAACAAGCAGCTATAGAGAGAGAAGAAAAAAAAAAGATGAAGAAGGAGACAAGGAGGATGGGAGCAAGTAGAAATCAAGTCTCTATTGGAGACTTTGAGGCTAATAATGCCAAATGATGTTTTCGTCAATAAATAGAATAGTGAAGGTATTTTAGAAACTTTGAAGACAGGTCGGAAAAAAAAAAAAAGGCTCGAATCAATAATATGAGGTAATTTTAGATGTAACAAAATTTTACAAAAATTCAAATTGACACATTCAAAATTTAAATTATACACAATTATACCTGTTAAAAAAAAGGGTGTTACAGGTTTCATTTGGTTTCTGGTTTTGTTTTGTTGCTGGTTGCTGAAATGTCTCTTTATTTTGAAAAGATTGGGATATTGAGTGAATACTGGGATTAATTTTTTTGTTGGTATATTTGTTCCAAGTTTGTATTTTGGCGTTTGTGTGTTTTCCTCTGATTTAATTTTGTTGTAAATTTTTTTCACTGTTTGTGGTTTTGTTCCATTTCCGATTTGGAAACCGTTGTTGGTTCCTGAAACGTTATTTTTTGCCAATCTTGTTTCGCATTTTTTGTCATTCTTTATCTTGAAAATAAATCGTTTTAGTTTTGGATGAAATTGACCTCTAAATATACAAGATTATAGCTAAATCTGCTTTCTCTGTGTGAGATTATTTGGGAACTTGACATCGGGCACGCTATGATTTTGAAACCTGCCCATGTTATATGTAATTCCTTTAGAAAATCGACATCTAACAGTTATAATTTTAAAACCTGGCAGGTTAGTTTCAAGTTAAAACCTACCATATTATGCGATATGTTATTAAAATCTGTCAGGTTTTTAGTTGGAACCTGTTAAATTATGTATTATGTCCCAAATAAACAAAGACAAGGCAATCAAAGTTCATAATATAGTACATTAACAAGGAAGTAAGCAGTTACCATATTCATCTTTCATGTCTATGATATTTTGCATGTACGTAGTGTTTCTTGGTTCTTTGTACTTTCTTTCAAAATCACTAATCACTTAGCTACTAGCTTGTCTATGATCAGATTGCAGGAGATCTAATGAGTAAGTGTAAATATTATTGTATACCACCCCTGGAAACATTTCTGTCTCATCGCACTTTAAACTTCAAAGCCATCAGT
>CAMOHE010047807.1:0-19250 GCA_946598075.1 Artocarpus hirsutus
GTCACCTTGATTTATAGTTAAATTAAACACGAGAACACTATCAATATAATTTATAATTTTTTGTAACACTTGTTTTATCATGCATCCTACTCCCAAAAAATGAAATGTAATGCCTGTGAATTTTAAAGTGAGATTAGTTATATTAAATTTAATGATTAAGTGTGCCAAGTGTGATTTTGATGTTAATTTCAGTCATTTAAAATTTTGTTGCATTTGTTATATTTAAAAATTTGATTTTTGGTTTTAAAATACCAAATGATATTTTTACACCATATTTCTCTATATTTACAAAAATACCCTTGAGCCTTTTTATTTTTCTCATTTCCACACTTTCTCCCACTCTCTTTTCTCTCTCTTGCTCTCTTTCTTGTGACCCTCTCTTCTCTCTCTTCTTCTCTAAATCTTTCCACTGATTTGGGCCAAGAAACAAAGTTCAAGCCACAAAATCTTCTTCAAAAATGTCCATTGAGGTTAGTTTTCTCTTTTTTTCTTTTTCAAAACTTTAAGCTTTATTTTCAATTTTTCATTTTTTCCTTGAATGTTGAATCTGAACCTTCTTGAGCTCAAATAATGTTCAATTTAAGTTAACAAATCTATTTCATAGTGAATCTAAGCTTTGTTTGAGCAAAAATCAATTTAACCAAGTTTTTACATTTTTCTTTGATTTTCAAATCAAAGGTGAAATTAATTTTAAATTTGAAGATTTTGTTTTTAAAAGGTTTAGAGTTGTTTTCCTATGTTTTCTACATGTTTTCTAGGCTTGAAATGGTGAAAAACAGGTTTAAAATTAGGTTTTGAACTCGAGGAAGCCAAGGCTCGAAATCTAGAATTTTTCAGATTATAACAGTTTGGCAAGCTGAATATAACCTTGGCATGCTGCATTCAAACAGTTTGGTAGGCTGGACTTAAGAGGTCAATAGGCCAAACATCTGCAGTTCGGCAGGCCAAACCTGAATGTTTGGCCGGCCAACTGTGCGCCATGAAATGAAATTTTTACTCCTAGACTTTAACATTTAATTATCTAGAAATATTTTAAAAAGATTATGATTTTGTGTCATAATTATTTTAAGTCAAAAAGGCACACTGATGATTAAATTAACATAATGATATTTAATAAATGAAATTTTTGACCTTAAATGCGATTTTTTAAGGCTTTGAACGCTGATGGAGCTTGCATTAAATTTTATTTGGAGCTAATAGTATTGAATTTCAAAATAAGGGAGGATATTTTTTTATCCCTCTTTGGTAGCCTTTTTTATAAATTATTTTGGCCAAAGTTTAATTCTTAAATGGCTTTGAGAACGATTTCTATCTTTGATGTTGAAGTTATTGTGTATTGATATTCTTTTTGAATTCCCAAAACCCGTAACGGAGATGCTTTATCAAGTTTCTTACATGTAAGTATTTATTAGTTTTGTTAAGATCTTAAGACTCTTTTTGAGTAAGGATGACTTGTGAATAATTCTTTTATCTATAACAGTGAGTTTTGAACAATATGTTTTTAACTAATTATCTTACTGAGCTTTCCGCTCACATATTTTACTTATTTTTAAAATTCCCCTCCTAGGTTTGAAGAAGAAGGAGCATGAGTAGAAATGGTATTTTTCTCTGAAACTATTCTATAACACGTGTACTATTCGACTTGTCTCGATGTCGTTGTTGTCTTTGTTAGTCACATAATATAATTAATTTTAAATATGATGATTTTTAGTAGTCTTCTATTATTATTATTTCCATTTAATTACCTACCCATCTTCGTGATAAGCATCTACATGACGGTGACTGCCGATAAGATTTCGGCTGAGCAATTTAATTTATATTCATTTACTTTAAGTTCGTTACTCTATTTAACTACCATATTTAATTTAATTTAACGATCCTCCTTTCTCAAATTGTTACAATAATGGTATCAAAGCATAGGCTTTAGATCTTTTAGGAACTGAACCTATGAGATTTTCACTGTTTGGTTTTGATTTTTCAAGTTTTAAGTCGGAACAGATGTTGTTGCAGTTAAGTTCGAGTACACAGTGTTATTTATGATTTCAAACTTTAGATATTTAAAAATTTTGATTACCAAATTCTTTTAAAGAGGGTGGAATGTAACGCTCGTGAATTTTAAAGTGAGATTAGTTATGTTAAATTTAATGATTAAGTGCGCCAAGTGTGATTTTGATGTTAATTTTAGTCATTTAAAATTTTATTGCATTTGTTATATTTGAAAATTTGATTTTTGGTTTTAAAATACTAAATGACATTTTTACACCATATTTCTCCATATTTACAAAAATACCCTTGAGCTCCTTTTTAGTTTTCTCATTTCCAGTCTTTATCTCTCTTACTCTCTCTCTCATGACCCACTCTTTCCTCTCGTCTTCTCTAAATCTTTCCACTGATTTGGGCCAAGAAATGAAGTTCAAGCCACCAAATCTTCTTCAAAAACGTCCATTGAGGTTAGCTTTTTCTTTCTTTCTTGTTCAAAACTTCAAGATTTATTTTCAAATTTTCAATTTTTCCTTGAATGTTGAATCCAAACCTTCTTGAGCTCAAAAAATATTCAATTTAAGCTAAGGAATCTATTTCATAGTAAATCTAAGCTTTGTTTGAGCAAAAATCTATTTAACCAAGTTTTTACATTTTTCTTTGATTTTCAAATCAAAGGTAGAATTGTGTTTAAATTTGGGGATTTTGTTTCTAAAAGGTTTAGAGTTGTTTACCTATGTTTTCTGCATGTTTTATGGGCTTGAAATGGTAAAAAAAGATTTAAAATTTGATTTTGAGCTCGAAAAAGCGAAGGCTCAAAATCCATAATTTTTCAGATTTTGACAGTTTGGTAGGCCAAACTTAACCTTCGATATGCTGGATTCAAGCAGTTTGGTAGGCCAAACTTGAATATTCGGCAGGCCGACTGTGCATCATGAAATGAAATTTTTGCTCATAGTTTTTAACGTTTAATGATCTAGAAATATTTTAAAAGGATTATGATTTTAAGTCATTATTATTTTAAGTCAAAAAGACACACTAATAATTAAATTAACATAAAGATATTTGATGAACGAAATTTCTAAGTTTAAATGTGATTTTTTTAATGTTTTGAACACTGATGGAGTTTACGTTAAATTTTGTTTGAAGCTAATGGTATTGAATTTCAAAATGAGGTAGGATTTTTTTATCCCTTCTTTGGCAGCCCCTTTTATAAACTGTTTTGGCCAAAGTTTAATTCTTGAATGGTTTTGAGAATGATTTTTATCTTTGATCTCGAAGTTATTGTGTATTGATATTCTTTTTAAATTCCTAAAACTCGTACGGAGATGTTTTATTAAGTTCTTACAAGTAAGTATTTATTGATTTCGTTAAGATCTTAAGACTCTTTTTAAGTAAGGATGACTTGTGAATAATTCTTTTCTTTATACCCATGAGTTTTAAACAATTTGTTTTTAACTGATTTTTTTATCCCTTCTTTGGCAGCCCCTTTTATAAACTGTTTTGGCCAAAGTTTAATTCTTAAATGGTTTTGAGAATGATTTTTATCTTTGATCTCGAAGTTATTGGGTATTGATATTCTTTTTAAATTCCTAAAACTCGTACGGAGATGTTTTATTAAGTTCTTACAAGTAAGTATTTATTGATTTCGTTAAGATCTTAAGACTCTTTTTAAGTAAGGATGACTTGTGAATAATTCTTTTCTTTATACCCATGAGTTTTAAACAATTTGTTTTTAACTGATTATCCTACTGAGCCTTCCGCTCACATATTTTACTTGTTTTTAAAATTCCCCTCCCATGTTTGAAGAAAAAGGAGGATGAGTAAAAATAGTATTTTTCTCTAAAACTGTTATGTGATGCGTGTACTGTTTGACTTATTCCGATGTCGTTGTTGTCTCTGTCAGATGCATAATATAATTTATTTTAAAGGCGATGATTTTCACTAGCCTTCCGTTATTATTATTTTCATTTAATTACCTACACATCTTCGTGATAACGTCTACGTGATCCATTATTATTATTTCCATCTAATTACCTACCCATATTCGTGGTAAACGTTTACGTGATGGTGACTGCCATGAGACTTCAGTTGTTCGTTTACTCTATTTAACTGCCGTATTTAATTTAATTTAACGATCCTCCTTTCCCGGATTGTTACATGTAATTTAATTGTTTTGTCATAATTTTAAATTGCAGTGTTGTCTATTGCCTAATTGGAAGAGTGATCTTATCTATATCATTGCAATGTTAATTACAGTATTAAGACACATACATATTGTTGACACGTTCAATTGTTTGCAATAGAATTAGTTATGTTATTGAATCCATTCACATAAGAAAAAACTTATACTTTATTTCTAGATGAGCAATTTATGGGTGGATCTCAGATATAAGTTATTGGTAGGCTAAAATGTAACAGTTATGTATTTTGATTTACCCATGGGTGGGATTAATTCGAAAAATCAATAACTGTATATTTTAAAGGCATAATATTATGAATATTAGGAATGGTAATTCAAAGATATTAAATATGTAACTTTGTATTAAAGATTAATTTGGGAATGCTAATCCACTTATGGTGTTAATTAGGGAACATGAATGAAAGAATGCTCAATCATATTCGATATTGGATATCGAGTAAGTAACCTAAATCTTCATTTTTGACTAGTTCATTTATAAGTCACCCATCATGATATGGAAATTCATTGACAAATATATAATTAGAAAAATTCCACGGAATTATCACCTAACTAGCTCTAATCATAGATATTTATATTAGAGTAAGCTATATTCCTGGACAAAGATTATTTGTACATTTGTTTCTCATAAATATATATTTTCTACGTAAATTGATTGATAAATATTAGGAATTATTACAAAATAAATATGAGGTAAATAAATTGATAAATAATGTATTTAGCACATAAATATTTATTAAATATTAGGTAAATAACTTATTACTATACTATAAAAAAAAAGACTTTTAGTCACAACAGTTTTTAGCAAAATTTTTTGTCGCAACAAAATATTGTGAATAATGTGTAATTAATCACAAACTTTAGTTCAATTTTTATTATGACTTAAGTCTAGTTTTTTGTAGTGCTATGTCTTCTCCTAAAAAATTTTCTTTACTTTGTTCGTAAATTAACTTCTCTCAAATGTATTTTTATTTATGTATTTTTTCTTATAGCCGTCTAAAATATTTGTTTTACAAATATAACCCTTAAAAAAATCTTTGTTCCTAGGATCCTTTCAAACATCATCTTCTTATGTATTATCCCGAATAATTTATTCTGCCATTTGTTCCACTATTTTTATAAAATATATTCTACTTGTTTTTTTCTACTGAATTAAAACTTTAAAAATAATAAAACAAGCCAAAGAAATTGAACCATTAAAAAAACTGATACTCACATATTAAAAAATATTCACATGTTAACTTATAAAACAAGACTTTTATAGTTAAGGAGCTCCAGTAAAATGCATATGAATAGGACCTATTTTTTATTAATAGATAATGCTTAACATCATTGGTGTCTTATAACAATGTTTTAAACATAATACCTCTTGCGAGTGCACCGACCGACAATAATTTAAACTTGTGCACCAAAGTGGCCAGTAAGATCCGCAAACTCAAGTTGTTTCAATAATATTTCTCAAATGAACTATGATTGGGAAAAGTTCTGCCTATAAGTATGAATATGAATATGAATATGAATAATAAAATAAAATAAGCCTTTAACTCGATGTTATAGTGCTCTCAACACTGGATCTTTCCAAACTCTTAAATTATTAAATTAAGTAAAAGAACAATAAAAAGGCACTTGAACTACTTATCACCACTGATTGTGCTCATGGGCTTCCTATTTTTTGAGCACTACTTTCCTTGCTCATAATTAATAAACCGCTTGATTGCAAAAAACATTGTATGAAGCCCATAAACATGCAAAATACGTTAATATTTTTGAAACCAATAAACGTATTTTTTTGTACGAAACCCATAAACATGCAAAATATATTAGATTAGGAGCACAGAGAAAGTTCAAAAAGCACATATAAAAATGGCAGTTGAACTACCAAAATCACCACACTTTGATCTTGTTCAAACCATGTGCTTTTTGTCTGTGCCATTAATGAGCACATGATGGGTCGTAAGTGGACAGAACCCACAACCCCTTTTCAACCTTTTATACATTTATTTATTTCTTTTGTTGTAAAAGTGAAAAAAGAGGATATCGTAAATATAATTCCGACTTCATTAGGGATTGACTTCCTAAAGTATGATTATAAACATATATAATATAAAGTACTATTATCTATTTCTTTATTCCTTTTGTTACAAAAAGGGAAAAAAGCATATAGTAAATATAATGTCCGACTCCATTAGGGATTGACTTCCTAAAGTATGATTATAAACTTATATACTATAAAGTACTGAGACAATAAAATGTATTCACTAATTTAAATAAGAGAGATCAAGAAAATTAGACCATTATTTATTAAGAATAAAAATAAATAGATCAAAATATAACAACGTTTAATGAATAGTCTGTTTAGATTAAAACGAAATTTATTTTGGTATAAAATGACATAGAGAAAAACATGAAGCAACAATAAGATAAGGAAAAACGAAAACGAAAATAAAGAGAAAAAGAAAAAGGAAGAGATAAGATTGAAAATTTAAGTGTTTAAAAAGAGTACGTGATTTTAAAAATGTTATGTATTTAAATATTTTTAAAAGTATGTTATTTGTTCACATTAAGAATTGATACTATGCTAGTTAATACAATTTAATAATGGACTCTCTTGGCTGTGTGCCTGCATATATATTAGAACAAAAAACTTTATTGAACTAAAATTAGTACAAATAAAGGTGCATGACATCACCCATTAGAGGTACAATTGATTTCAGATAAATGACTAGATCTATCAATAAAATCGAATAAAATATAAAGACAAAAAACAACATCAAGACTTAAAAGGGAATAACTTACTCAACATTCAAAAGAGAACTTTTTAACAGCTCGTTAAAAGACACCGCTATAATTGATGAATGAACTCGCTTCATGTATATTTAATTGGGACTGGTTTATAACAATTGCAACAATCTTACCGATAAACAGGTAACATGAAGTCAATGACTACCATGTCAAACGATACGGAATAAGGTAGGATAGAGTTTGAGTTTTGAGGGATACAAATTCGATCTTACATTACATAAAATTAATAAGAAAAAAAGTCAACGCAAAAAGTCTAAGTAGCTGTGTAGTTGTCGTAGACTTCTTATAATACTATTAGGTAAGTTTAAATTCTCTGATTCCTGAAAAAAAATTATAAAAAAATCCCTTAAAAATAAAAATAAATAGAATGAAACTTTTTTTTTCCCCAAGAATCCTCTTTTTCTTCACAAAGCCCTTCAGTTTTAGACATTCTGTTATTTCTTTTTGTTTCAAACGGTTGCTCTTCCTTACATGTACCCTGAGAGGGAAACATGGTTGTCAACACTTTAGTTCATAATCTTAATTTTTGGGTTTTTGGGATTTCTGTAAGTATTTGGTTGGAGGATTTTCCTCTTGTATTTCTCATTTGTTCTTGGCTGATTCTTTGATCATTCCCATCGAATTTTTCCTAAAAGAAATAAAAAATAAACAGAAATGTGGTGTGTTTGCTCAGGGCCTTGGGAGCCTAAACTCTTGGCCCAAGGAATCAGCCTGTTCCACATTTGGGGCCCATTCTATGTATGGACTGGTTTCTTTAAAGATTGGGCTGTTTACACGTTTAGCATTAGCAAAATTTGAGTGGTGAAGCTGAAATAGCAAAATTTTCAGAATATTAGAAAATTTGCAAAAACTAATATCATCAAAATAATTACCATAATAATTACTCTGTTTTTTTTTTTTTTTCGTGTAGTGTCATTTTCTCTTAAGGTATGGGCCAAGAAAACCAGGCGATGAAACACTTGCAAATTATAAGCTCAATGGGAGGAATAACGTTATTATAAGCCTTAATTGACACACTTTACTTTTGATATTGAATAGCTTCAATGTGTACCAAAATCTTTACGTGAAAGTAACTTTAGGTATTGACTCCCTCTCTCTCCTTCTGGTCCCGAGAGAGAGAGTGAAAAAACATTGGCACTTATATTTAATTTTTTTTTAATATACCTTTCAATCAAATGGCTTAACCGGTAGAAAAATTGCTTTGGATTGGTACATGCCACAAATAAAGTGGGATCCAATATTTTCAGGGTGGAAAGTACTTGTGGGGCATGGATATTTTAACCTAAAGTGATTAATTGAGGTATCCAACATTTCCTTGTATACCTTGAAGGGTTTAGCCTATTTAAAACATAAGAATTGTACCACCACCGGTATGAAGTAAGAGGATAATCTATTAAAACTGTAATTAGGTCTTTTAGCGGGTCTCTTGAATATAACTTAAACTGTTGTGATTCAAGCTTCTTGAATGCTAAAAAATGAAAGCATAAGTCAGGTTTCTTTATCGTTCCACCTGTGGTCTTAATAGATTCTTCTTAAAATGTTAAGATAGGATGTAAAGGTAACACTGATCTCTTTTTAAAACTAGAAAAAAAAAAGGTAAAAATTATTATAGAAATAAATAATTAGATTTCACAAGTGATATTGTGATAATTTACACTCAATATGTAGGCATGGACTATCAATTAATCTGAATATGGAATAAAATTAGAATTTGTGTTTAGGAAGATAGTGAAAATAGTTTTTGATTTATTGACAAATCTACTAAAATTTTAATGTTAATTAACCTAAAAAAGATGTAGTACGGACCTTAATTTATTCCTCTCTTTATTAGAAATACAATGAAAAAGAATCATCTCAATTAGATATCAAATGAAGAATTTATGATTTTTTTCCCTCAAATATAGAAAAGAGAATTTCAGCTTTTATTATAACAAAAATATTTGAGAATGAAAAGTTTAGAGGGAATCAGAACTCTAAAAATTATATTCTTAATACTCAATTATATTCTTAATACTCATTTGATTCAAATTTTAAGGAAAACAAACACGTCTATGAAAATTTTTTGATACTTGAATCTAAATTTTAATCCATTAAATTTAAAGAATACCTTAAACAAACATGTCGTTAGTCATTGTTGGTGAGTGGTTGTCACTTTGCCCGGACAATTTTTAGTATTTTCCAAAGATCCATTAACGGTGTAGACCGTAGAGTACAGACAAATATGTGAATAGGGAAGGTGATGAAGATGAAATGAAGTGGTCCTTCCAAGTCCCAATAATTCCCTAATAAGTTCAAACTCACATTTGGCTCCTCAAATGGACACAAACTCATTCATTGGCGATTGAAGCCCTTCCATGCTCTACATTTTGCAATTAAATATTTGGATTCGTCTCAAGTGTTGTGAATATAACAGTTGTGTTAAATAAAAAAGAAAAAAAAAAAAAGAGAGACAGAGAGAGAGAAGAAGAAGAAGAAGAATATACGACTTTTTTCTTAGAATTAAACAATCCTTGTGTTATGCTTTATTATTATTATTATTATTATTATTATTATTTCCACGATTGCGACATTTTTTATTTGTGAAGGGTATTTAATGTCTTTTTGACAACAGACATCAATTTTCTTTCTTTTATTTTTTGGCCAGCCCATATATAGCCTCCCATTTTTCTTTTTCATTTCAAATTCTGTTTTTTTTTTAATGTGAATTGTATAACTTTATCTTGTAGTTTTTATTATTTCTTAATTTGTTTTTTTATTTTTAAAAACTATAAAGTTATCATTTGAAATTGAAAAACTTGTTTCAATTTTATCGCTTGTAGATTTTTTTGACTTAAAAAACATAGAGATAAAGAAAAAAATCGCATTTGACTAAATCTAATTTGTTTATGAAATATATGTTTCTTCTTGAAAAAAATTAAAAAAAAATCAAAAACTTAAGATCTTTTTTTTGAAATTTGATTTTTTGTTTTTGGATTTTTTTAAAAGTTTTTAACATATAAAATATTTATCATAACTATTTAAGAGTATGCATGTTATTTTGTCCAATTTTTTCTTTTCATGAGATGAAACTAAAATAAGTTTTTAAAATTTTAAGGGTACCTTCATAATTTTTAAGAACAGATGGACAAATTAACAAATAATTAAAACTAAGAGGTATAATTATGTAATTAACCACTTCTTTTTTATTAGAGAGATCTTGAGATATCCCTTTACAGCGAGTTGCAATATTTTTCCTCATTCATTTTGTAGTTTTTTAATGTTTGTGTATCATAAACAAATATGTTTCTACTTAGATCTCGATCAAGAGATGAAGAGTGTCGCCCTCTCACCTCTAAGAAAAAATCATGTATTTATTTATTGTAGAACTTGATTTTATCTTCTTTGCAAAGTAACGTTCACACACTAATTGAAAGTATGCACTATGAAATCCTGCATAATCAAAGCAATGGTTTGATTTACTTATTTATTTATTTGTTATAATGCATGTTCTTTTCTATGGCTTTGGATACATCAACTTTACAGTTGTAATATGAGTTTTGGTTGGAGGAAAATGTCAAATTTACTAAACAAATGACTTTTTTTCCCTTTTAAATTAGTCAAAATAAAACTCAAGAATAAGAGCCACTCAAGATGAAAAACAATATATATATATATATAAACTTATTTTCAATATGCCTCTAATGGTTATATATTCAAAAAGAATATATTTTAACACTAAGTAATGATGTAGCGTAATAATAATACTATATAGTTAATGATTATATATATATTTTTTTAACTATCCACCTCACACCAACTATTAAATACCAAACGTTAATACTAATAGTATTTAGTGAAAACGTAATATCATTAAAATCATACACACACACACACACATATATATATATATATATATATATATATGCGTGCGCAATGAAATACGCCGTGTAATACGTTGATATAGTACAAATTGGTCGCAAATTATGTAGAAGAGGTCAGATTTATATTTTTGAAAAAATGTAGAAGTGGCTAGAAGCTTCTATTGTATCTATTCGAATCCAAAGCTTGGAATTCAAACCTTTCATCGTTCCAATGTCTTTCCGTTCATAAAACTACTGCCACTTTCCCTCCAATCTATGGTAAAGGGTAAGGATTAGTTGCAAGTATTAATTATTTCTTCCTAGAAAAAGAGAGGGAGAGAGACAGAGATAGATGGTTAATTGTGATCATACACCAAATATTTTTCTGTGGTGCAAAATTGGTAGGTGAATGGAGTTTTAATTAGTTGGTCGGCCATGTGTGCAAGAAGAAAAATAATAATAATAAAAATAAAATAAGAAATAAAATTGTTTGGAATTTTTGCAACTTTAAGGGTGCATTTGGTTTGTGGTTGAAATTACAGTTTGAATCATTTTGCTCCAATATTTTCTCTCACAGAAATTTAAATTTTCATTCAAATTTTTTATTCAAATCTATGAACTAAACGGACTCTAAGGTTCTTTGATGAGATGATAGTGATCTTAAGGGAAAATAAAACCATGAGAATTTCTCGACCAAACTGAAGTGAAAGTACCAAAAATCATCCTTCCAACTCATATTTTGGCCACAACAAAAATATGATGCCGTTATTGTTTTGAAAATTTTTAAAAATGTTTATGTACATTTTAAGGCAAAAATTTCAAAAACACTTTTAGCATAATTTTTTAAAAATTCTCATTTTTTAAAATAAAACTATTTTCACTCATTTTAAAAACACTACCAATTGTAAAGCTTTTTAAAGGCAAGATCCTTATCAGGACCCAAAAGAAAGAAAATTGATTATTACGTTTTATGCGTGTGTGATATATATTTAATCTTACTTAAGGATGTTCCTTTTATCTGAGCCAAAAAAAAAAAAAAAAATCTTCCATAAGGATGAATAGTTTGTATCTCAAATTTCAACGTACCAATTAGTAATATAACTCATAATTTATTTACATTAACAAAGTGTTTAGGAGAGTGATTTATACTTTACACTTTACAAGCTATATAAAACTCTCATATATTATAGTTTAAAGTAAAATTATGCTATACCATGAAGCTTTTATATCCTATGCTATAGTTTAAGGTCAAACTATAGAGTATAAACTCTTCTCCCAAATAACTTATAAGAATCAATCTTATCCATAAAACCTAAGCATTTATTCTTATTTTGCTCTTCAAACTCAAAAAAATTTCACTTTTTTACTTCATGAATTTTGAATTAATCTCACTTAAAACTTTTTATTAGAAATTCTATTAAAAACGGCAAAAAATGTATTAATTTCATTTAACTTATTATGTCAGAATTTTGTGTTTAAAATACATGGAAAAAGAACATATGACATCATTAAATTCTTTTTTTTTTTGTCTATTCTCTAGCAGAATAAATTAAGTGAGACAAATCTAAAATTTAAATGCTAAACCGAGAGTTTTAAAATTTATAAGGCAAATTAAAAAAATGACTTTAAAAATTAAGGAGTTACTTGTGAGAACAATCTTTAAAATAAGCGTATGTTGCATTGTTATACCTTAAAGTGTATCGTTTTTTGCACAATGCATCTCAAATCTTCAATTTTAACAAAGGAACCATGAAATTGAAAATCATTGCTAATTAAGATTCAATAACCGTTAAAGTTGTATGCTTTGGGTCACGCGATTGGATATGAGGTTTTTTAAAAATAAAACTCGTCATTTTTAAAGAAAAATTGAAGCTCAACACGTGCATAAAATAGAAATAAAAAGTATTTATTATACCATAATTGTTAATAATTTTAAAATTTAAAGTATATTTTATTAAAATTAAAAGTTCAAAATATATTATGCAACAAACGTATAGTTTAGAATGCAACAACATAATTTACTCTTAGATATAAAAGTATCTCATGTCACTTGAACGACAAAGCTATAACACTTGCATCACATTTTCACTGTTTTATTTTTGGGAAAAAAAAACATTTACAACAGAAAAAAAAAATACAAGTAAATAAAACGTGGCGTGCCAAATTCATGTGAAATTGCAGGTAAAAAAATTACACGCGACGTTATTATTATTATTATTATTATTATTATTATTATAATATACAGACTTCAGATATTTAAACAAAAAAATCGATGCTTGAGACTTTTTAAAAAACAAAAAATAATAAAAAAAAGAAATAAAGAAATAAAAAAGGATATCAAAATTGGGGGGGAAAAAAGCGGGCCCCAATCAAGTGTTTTGTAGCCGAGACTTGATTACAACGACGGCGACAACCTTAGCGGGAATTTTGAAAACCGTACCCACTATTTTGATTTTTTGTTTTTTTTATTAATAGTAAATTTAAAAAAAACCACAAATCAGATAAACGGCTATAACCCTGCCACGCTCCACCCATGTCTGTTGACACGTGTAAGGCCAGAACTGAATGCGACCAGTCGTCTTTTTTGACGTGATTGTCAGGAAATATTTAAAAATATATGTGTACTTGGCTCTCATTGGTCGATGTGCTAGAGAACAGAATATTGTCTACGTGTAGCTGAGACATTGGCTGCTTTCTTTTTGTTTGTTTGTATTTTAAGCTTTGTTTAATTTGACCTTTTTGGATGTTAATGTCGCCGATTATGCAGATTGACTAATGCATGATTAAGGTGTTAAAAAAGAAAGATTATATTGAGTGTCTTAAATTCTGTCACGTGTCATTGCATGCCTGGCTCGTGAGTGCCTCATCTAATCAACATTTATCCTGTTTTCTTTTTCTTTTTCTTTTTCTTTTTTTTTTTGGGTTTTTTTTGACTTTTTTTTAGGGTTTTTTTTGAAGTTTTTTTTTGCTTAATCCGAACGTAAGTAAACTTACACCCTAATGTATAAAAATTTTATATTGTAACAAACTATATATAGCATATTAGAGCTTTTATTATAACAAGTTAAAATTTAAAGTTTTAATTTATTTATTAAACAAAGCTTTTAATGTTAAAATTTCAGTAGTTAGTACATCTTTAAAAATATTACATTGTATCTTTTTATTTTTGTTCTACAATTTTGACATTGGTATAGTTACGATTTCGGTTTTACCTATGTGTGACATCTACTTGTTAAGTTATTATTATTTTTCTTTTGAAAAAGAAGTTATTAAAGAAGGGCTAATTAACTCGATTCTTCTTTGTATAAGATAATTTATATAATCAAAGCAGATAAGAAAAATATGCTATGTAGGAAGTATGGACAAAAAATCAATATTACATGAATAAAAATCAGTGCCCAATATTTCTTATCATTGTCATTTTCATGTAACGATTTTTTTAAAAGAATTTTACAATTAATGTAGCAAGCTAGTCCACGTTGGTTGGATATTAATTTTGTTAGTAGCTATCAAATATGCATACATATTTCAGGTTAATACTTTTAAACTATGAGGTTAAAAAAAAAAAAGACACAAATGAACTGATGATTGAATACGTACGATAAACATCTTACAAAAAAAATGATAAACAACTAATTATGTGACATTTTGGAACGAAATCAGAACTATATTTTATAATTCTAATCACATTTTAATTTAAACTTTGTAAAACAAAATACCGTAACACTTTCAGTTGGAACTATTAAAATGTAGTTTCAAGTTTCTTCCTTGATGCCTCATATGACAAGTGAAAACAACACGCCACCAAGGAAACTTCCTAATTCCTAAACCACTAAATTATATTCTTGTTTCACTTTGATTATCGTAGAAAGTGGTCCTCCATAAGTGAAGAATAATAATATCTAAAGATCAAAAATTACAGTGGAGAAGAATCAGCATGATGGGTTTTGAGGGATTTCCATGGTTGGACTTTGGACCACACTAATGGTGGCCCCCAATATATATTTAAGGAAAAAGATTCTTAGTGTTGTAATAATGCACCATGCACCATACTCTGTGGAGGTCAGGAATACTAACAACACAACAATCAACAACTTGGGTTGCATTACAGTGTTTTTGTTGTCATTTTCATGGATGACTTGATTAAGCAATTGCCCACAGACAAGCACCACAATACTTGACACCTTTTTATTATTGTTGTTTCGTTTTCTTTCCTCGCTCAACCAAACAACAGCTCAGAAAGGGAAGGGAAAAAAAATGCCTGTTTCTTTCTTTGGTATCTCTTTCTAGTTTGAAAGACAGACGAATGCATATGCCAGCTACTGCTAATGGGATCAAGAAGTTTCATTTTGGACTTGGTGTGTTTGGTAACTTTCGTTTAAACCATCGGTTCAAACTATTTTGCTTCAGAACGTTTTAACATGTGAAAACTTTACATTATAGCTTATTTTATTTTATACTATAGCATATGAGAGTTATTGGTTTAAACTAGAGTTTCGGTTAATTTTTAGTATCATCCTTAAAATTTATTGTTTCGTGTCTCATACGGGTTTGGAGTATAGATTTTGGCTAATAAAAGTAGGAATAATGATAGTATTTTAAATATATACTCTAATTTTAAGGTAAAGTTGTGAGACATAAGGAATTTCCTGCAAAATCTAATTTGCGTTGTAAATTGTAACAACAACTAGCTAACCAGACGTTTAGTTTCCTTAACTTGTTTTCACCAGAAAGTTTATAAAATTATTAATTTCATAATTATTTCGACCAGCAATTACTCTTTTCTTAATTTTTTTAGTTTCCTTATTTTTTCTGACCATTGAAAAAGATAAACCAAACAAAAAAGCAAACTAAAAAGCATTTGAGAAAGATGAAGCCTATAGTGATATATATATATATATATATATATATATCTTGTGCTCCTAGTGGCTCTATTATTGACAGCCTAGGCAGACATGGGGCCAAAAAATTTGTTTAGGGGTTGAGAAGAGTCAAGATTTTGAACCAAATTATTACTTAATAGTATAGTAAGTATTAAAAATCACATAATTCTTTTATTATTATTATTATTTATCCATTTATTTTCTCTATTAGTTTTTTTCTTCCTGCGAATATACAATCTTAAATAGTATGGTATGCTAGTTTGTTTATTTGTATTTTTCTTAACCTTGAGAAAATAGATACAGGCAATGTATATATATATATATATATATATATGTGTGTGTGTGTATATATATATATTATAAAAAGGAATATGATTAGAAGTAAAAATAGAGTGCAAATAAAACTTTTTAAAACATTATTCATAAAAGTTTGGAGTTTAAAATTTTAGAGGGAACAATAATAAATTGTAGATTAAAATAGAAGATGCAAATAAAATGCTTTAAATAGTATGCATAAAAATTTGAAATTTACAAATTACAAAGAAGAAAACAAAAAGGAGCAAAATAATAAATTTTGTAATACAATGTATAGAAGAGCCACTTGAACATGAGGACTCCATAGTTAGCTCTGTCCCTACCTTATGGACTCATGTCATACACGTTTTTTGTAAATTATGAAGAAATTATGTACTATGCCATTAAAATGTGGGGGGAGTGGGGAAAGAGTAAACTTTTGCCAACAAACTTCAAATTGTGCCATGGCCAATAAATTCAATGTCTTATAGTGATGATTTTACCCTTTATATTCTTCTAAAGCCCAAACATAACTAGGGTTTTCTATCATCTATTTCCTTCTCTATTCTTAATATCCCTCTCTCCCTCCTTCTTCCTTTTCTACGATGGCCCAACCCCATGCGACATCGTTTGTCACAACCCTTGCCTGTGTCACCACCTTCACCTCCAAGAAGTGGCTCGTAGCTATTGGCAAACCAAAACTTTTTGTTGATGGGGCACTATGCAATAAAATTACTAATAGTTTTTATAATTGAGGTTTTATTTAATGTTCTATTTTGGGCTTGCATATTTAAGTCACAATTAAATTATGGGCTATCTATTTAATACGTTCAAAGTTTTCTATTTATATAAATGAAATTGAAATAAGTTTTTTAAATTTAAAAGATACCTTTATAATTTAAAAAAATGAGGGACAAAATAATTGAAACTAGGATGTATAATTATATAATTAATCCATAAGAACAAGTTAAAACTATATGCATGATACATTCTTATTTATACGTGCAATTCAAATCAAACAATTATAATTTAAATTATTTTAAAAATAAAATTTATAAATTTTTATTTACTGCTAACTTTTTCTTTTTTCTTCTTTAAGGATCAGATGAAAAACAAAGACATAAATAGAAGTAAAATCTAATGGAATTTTAATCACACCGTATAGATAAAAAAAGCTATATGTGCACAATCATATTTGTGTTAAGATACATTCTTTATATGTAGTTTTATTTTAGCGTGATTTTGAATAAATTTACTGCATGCTTGATATACAGGTTCGAACTCATTAGTTTAAATTGTTCACAGAGAAAACTCTCATAAACTCTCTCATAAACTATAATGTAAAATGAGAAACATTAATAGTATAATAGGGTATTTGAGAAGTGAATCGAAACTAAAAGGCTATTTGGCAAGGGTAGTCCAAACTAACTTCTCAGTTATGAATAATGTAAAATTCTCACATGCCACAGTAAAAATAAAAAGTTGCTACAGTATAAAGTTCTCACATGCTACAGTAAAAAACGGTTTTAACCAATGGTTTTAGTCATTATGCCCAACACCCTATAAGAACGAAAACCTGAAAATACTATAAAATATAAAACTTTAGGGTTCATTTGGTAAATGGATTCGAATTAGTAATTTGATTTGAGTTAGTGTGATTTGAATTAGGATTTGAGTTAGTAATTTGAATTGTTATCCGTATTGATGTTTGGATGTTCATTTAAGTTTTAATGTGAGTATGGAATAAAATTGAAATTTGTTTTTAGAGAGGTGTTAAAAATAGTTTTGATTTGTCAACAAATCTAATAAAAGCTTAATGTTAATGATCCTAAAAAATATGCAATATGGATCTTAATTTATTCCTCTTTTCACTAAGAACACAATGAAAAAAAATCATATCAATTAGATAACAATGAAAAAGTTATGATTTTTTTCTCAAATATAGGAGAGCTAATTTTAGTTTATACTGTAACAGAGATATCTGAGTATCAAAACGTTTAAGGTGGAGTCAAAACTCTAAAATCTTAAATTTTGATACTCAAAAGATTTAAATTTCAAGAAAAACAAACATATATTTAAAAATTTTTAATACTTAAATTTAAATTTAAGTTTAAAAAATTTAAAAAATTCTCAAATAAACAGACTTTTATACTGTTTAAATTGAAACCAAGTTTATTATTTGCAGCCATCACATGATAGAGTACTCGAATTTATTTTTGCGGTTGAAACTGATTCATCGAAGACCATATTAACCGACCTCTGTGCGTTGTTATCGGAGCCTCGTGAGTCGTGCGAGCGTGTCACAGTGAAATGCGTTTATTGCGAGGCAGTACGGTTTTACGGCAAACAGTGTAAAAAACCGAAGCCGCGGGAAGATGTGGCCCAACCTGATATTTCCCTTGACAAACAACCTCCCTTGTTTAATATTTATGAAAATATATAACATTTTTTTATTTACTCAAACGATGAGAAGAACATCAAATAATCTATTTTCGTACAATTTCTTATTCCCAACTTGTAAGTTGTTGTCGTCTTTGGCGGTGAAGTTGAAATAGAGCTGTCAGTAGCGAAATACCGTCCAAATTTACCGTAAGACTTTTCCAAGATAGATTGCACCATAATTATCATCACATTTATCGAAGGCATTGTGAATTTTAAAAATCAATTTTCATCCCTTACGCTGCTTATAAAAACTTAAGCCTTAATTTAACATATAGGGTTTGTTTAGTTAATAAATTTAAATTAGTGATTTAATTTGAGTTAGTGTAATTTAAATTAGAATTTGAGTTAGTGATTTGAATTGTTATTCGAATTGACGTTTGGATATACATTTAAGTTTTAATTTGAGTGTGAAATAAAATTAAAATTTATGTTTGGAAAGGTAGTGAATATATTTTTGATTTATTAATAAATCTAATAAAATCTTGATGTTAATGATCTTAAAAAAATATACAATATAGATCTTGATTTATTTCTCTCTTTATTAGGAACACAGTGAAAAAAGAATCATCTCAATTGGATATAAAATGCAGAAGTTATGATTTTTTTCCTCAAATATAAGAGAGAGAATTTTAGTTTTTACTGTAGCAAAGATATTCGAGTATCAAAAGTTTAAAGGAGATGGGAATTTTGAAAACTTAACTTAAATGATTTGGATTTAGAGGGAAACAAACATGTATTCGAAGGATTCTTAATACTCGAATTCAAATTTGAGTCCATTGCATTCAAAGAATGCTTGAACCAAACATGCTC